>CABFWO010009462.1:0-12072 GCA_902155825.1 Timema genevievae
CTCCACGCTCTTCATTCAAATTGAAGCCGTGCTAAATTCCAGGCCTCTTTGTGCTCTCTCTGCGGATCCGAATGACCTTGATCCGTAGTTTGTAATATATTAAATCAGGGTTTGATTTTCGAATTCCAGTTGTTTGTTAAGTGTAATTTATTCTGTAAATAGCTGCCTGAATGTAGATGTTTTCAGCTATATTAATTATTTTACCTTATGGTGAGTGATAAAGAAGTTTCATAATACAATTACTGTTGATTGGTCTAGGTTGATCGCTGTTATTTGTTAAGAGTTCAGCAAATTTATATTTGGTTATGTTGAATTTAAAGTTAGAAATATGTTCGGAATATCTAAGTTTTTAATTTCTGCCTGTCTGGTCACGTATATACATTCTTAGCTATTGGTCATATTCCGGTTTTATAGTATTGATCTGATTTAATTATAATATTGTTGTTGATATGTTTTGATATTATTGGTGTTAAAGTTATTGATTATTTTAGTGACTCGAATGGTTTCAGAGCCAGTGTAGGGTAAATGAAAGTGGGTTTATTTGGGTTTGTGTTTGGAGTATTGCCGGAAAGAGTGGTTATTGGTTTTTGACGTTGAATAATTGGGGGGGTTCGGGGCAAAAACATGATAATGATGTCTTAAACAATTTACAAATAAGGAATGAACAAATTTAACTAGATATGTTAGTTTTTAGATTATTCATAAAATGGAATGCATAATAATCTTGAACTAAACATATTTTAATGAACTCTTATCTTTCACTTACTACTTCATAATTCAAACAAGTATATAATGTTTTTATTCGTACCGTATTGTATCATGCATTATGTTTAAGTAGAGTGACCATACGCCCCGTTTTGGACCGGACAGTCCCGTTTTTTTTTTGTCATGTCCCGGCCGTCCCGTCATTTTAGTAAAAATGCCGTTTTTGTCCCATTTTTCATAAAAACTTTAAAATATGCTTAAATATTAGTGCTAATCATAAAATTATAGTTGTGAGGGGTCAGATGCATGGAATGAAAAAAATATGTCTGTATCTGATGGATGGGTACGAATATTTTCTGAAATGAATGACAATGTTGTTTTTTTTATTTTCAGGATTTTTATAATATAGTAGAGTTTATTCTTTGTTTGCCAGGAAATACAGCATCCGTGGGAAGAATACTTTCTATTATAAAAAGCATGTGATCTAAGGAGAAATCTAGATTAAGTGTCGGATCAATGAGAGTTATGCTAGTTGCATGATAAAATGGTAACTTGGAGCGTGATAAGTTTTATGACAAGGTATTGAAAGACCGAAATTTGCTGCGCAAAGTAAGTTCCTCCAAAAAATGCTTATGGTATGAGCAGGATGAAATGCAGTCCTCATCATATCGACCTAAAAGTTTTGCTGTGTTTTCTGTGAAGAATGATCATAAGTTCAATGTGTTTATGTTATGAAAATAAATTTGTAATTTTTTTAACCAAATTATTTTTAGGTTGATTTTTCTCATATTCCTCCCCCCGCCCCGTTTTTGTCTCGAGGAATGGTCAGCCTATGTATAAGACCCCGTTTCATTAATTGATTCTTGAAGTATATAGTAGTCATTGATTGGAATTGGTGTGTGCTTTAGCGAAATGAATATATGTATAGCTTATAAAATAAAATATTAAATGGAGATGTTTTCAATTGTATGAGATAAATGTATTTAATAACGTGATAAATATATTTGAGTTGTTTTATTTTATCTAGATGGAAAGAAAGCCGTTCCCAGCTCACACCAGCTTTGACAAGTAGTAGGATTAAAGGCATGATACCATTTATGTTGGAAGTTAGTAAAGACTTAAAAAACTACTTGGACAGAGAATTATCAAAAGGTAAGAAAATTAGTAATAAGCTACAAATAAGGTTTATATTTTAAAAACTCTGTGGCTCACATAACTAATTCTAAGAACCAAACACTCTTAAAGATATATTGGTAGATATAAGTTTAAAAAATATAGCTTTGCAACATAAATCGATAAAAAAACTAAACAAAAATATAATATTCTATTATGAATATAGCTTAGTATTGATGTAAAGTGGACATGGCTATGAGATTAATCAAATGTCAAAATAACGCATCATATTAGATTGAGATTTTAGTTTTTTTATATTTAATTTTTAAAGACAACTCTCAAAATTGCATGGATATAATAAAAGGAAGATGAAATTGGCCAGGTAGAAGAAATATAGCATGTGACTGACTATTTTATAATTCCATAAGGCAATTATTAATGTCCATAAAATAATTATCCTTCTACCTGTTGTTTTTTCATTTATTTAAAGTATTTAGCGTGCACTTTTTTTAATCGATTGATCATATCAGCACACGACTTATAAACTAAATTAAATCTAGAACAGACACAACACCCAGCCCCCATGCTGTTAATTCATCACAGCGAAGGAGAAAACACATATTTTACTAAGGATTTTTTTTTGCCGAGCCAGGAATCGAACCCGGTACCCTTAGCTCAATAGATAGACACGCTACCGACTTAGCTAAGATGTTGTACTAATACGTGCACTGTTTACATTTTAATTGTGAACAAGATACTTAATTTTTAAATTGTGCACTATTATAAGTATATTGAGACGTATTCAATCTAGTTTCTTAATGAAGAGGCTACTCCCAGATACGAGGACGAATTGAGATCTTGTTACAATCTCGCTGTTGTTAAAATCCCAATTTTGTCACAGGTTCACTGTTGTTTCAATCCCAATGTTGTCACAGGCTCACTTTTGTTACGATTCCACTGTTGTTACAGGCTCACTGTTGTTTCAATCCCGCTTTTGTTACTGTAGCATTCATAGCATATTACTAAGAAAGAAAATAATGTTAATTATAAAACTCAGCTATTTACCCATGAAAGACACGTACCCTCCAACCGCACCCACACTCTGCCCGCTATCAGACTGAGTGAGAGCGGGGAGTATCAATATTACGCTTAGTGGCACTGAAGTCACACCAAAGAAACTGATGTAGATGGTTGTAGGCCAGTCCAGTATATCATGGGGCCTTCCACATCAGCGTCAAAGCGTCCAGTCAGACAACGCATTTGTCATGCTTTCCCTTCTTCTCCCTCTCTCCTCCTTTCCCATGCCATCCTTTGGTTCCGTCTCTTGATTTCAGGTGATCTTGTTCTTAGGCTATATATTGAAACTCGTTTTGCTCGTTGTTGCCCTTAAACCCCCAATGAGTTTTCTTTGAAAGTGGATGTACACTAATGTAATTCCAGTGTTGTTTTGAACGTAACAACTTAAAGTTACCGGTATTGTATTGTATATACCACGCCGACTTTAAAGTTGCTCCGCCATTTTGAATTTTTTTGGGGGTTAAAAATTATTTTTTTAACTATTTCTTATTTGGAAGTGGTTAAACATTAATCTCAGTGAGTGAGTGAGTGATTGAGTCAGCCATGTGGCTTTATAGTAGAATAATAATGTTTAATCTGTGTGAATATTCATTATACAACCGGCTTCAGCGTAGGTAAGCGGCGCTATCTGCAGCAGATGTGATCTTTATATTTTTCTAAATTCTCTTTCTGCCTAAAATACTCTAAATATTTTTAAAAATTATCTTTTAGGTCTTAAATTATATCTTTGTTAAAAATTTTGCTTTAAGCTCAAATATTTTCTTTGAACATAATTAAGCGGCTAGTTATGAGTAAATTCATTTTGGTTTTAAAACCTTAGTTGAAATATCGTCTGAAATTTAAATTTAAATTTGATTGATTAGTTCACCACTAGGCGGCTTGTTTGCTTTATTAAACTTTTTCGATGGACTCTTGCCACCTTGTTTGTTTTGCTTGGTCACGTCCAGATGGCGTTGTTTGGCTGCTTAAAGGTCTACTTATTAACTTGTTCTCTGTCTGCTAGTAATATGTTAGTTTGTAACTTATCGAAGTACCACGAGATGGCTGGATTTTCCAAAAAACAACTATTTGATATTGATTTTTTCTGTTTAATTTATCCTTGTTGAGGTAACTTCTATATGTTCTAGTAACCTTTATATTATTTTGTTAGGATCTGTTTGTAACCTATTCCTAGTTAATTATCCGTTGGGCCTGCCATCACTTTCTCAACTTAAAGGAACTGATGTTGGTTGATTTGGCCGTCACAAGATGACGTTTTTGTATATTGCCCTATTTGATTATTTTGTTCCGAGGCTGATTGTAGTTTAACTTTTGTAGACCAGGGCCACTCACAGGGGACTGTCAGTGACCGAAAATCCATTCAGTTAGATTTGAGATTTTTTTAAATGTTTCCCATAGCTAAGAAATATTGTTCTCCTTTATGGCCTTTTGTTTGTAATGTGTATTTTAAATATTAATTATAAGAAAAATAATGTGCATTTATTTAATTCGTCTAGTTTTTAGCTCATGTTTGTTCCCCTCAGGAGAGGATCCGGATTAATTTTGCTGGCAACATATTACATTTAATTTAGCACAGCATACGCTTCAATATCACTACTCTCACACTTAAATATCAAAATTATGCATCATCGATTCACTACTATCACTTTAGTATCTGCAGTCACTGACATTTTTTTCCTACGGGCGACCTTGTTGTAGACCCATTGGGGTGGACATTATTGTAAATGTTAACGTAAACAAGTTTATTGGAAAGGCTATGCCGAATCTTTAGCTAGGATAATTGTTAGTCCAGAACTTAAATTTGTTTTTGTAATGCCCTGTTTTATAAGTTGTTTTTAGCAAGCGCTTCATTCAAACTTTTCTATTTCCTGGCATTGTATTACTTCCTGTTGTGAGCCTGCGCATGCGACCTTGGGCCTTGTTCTCTTGTTGTATAAACTAAAATCTGCAAGTCCCATATTTAACGTGGGCAGATTCATTCGATAAACAACGAGACTAGGAAGAGCTAGAGAAATCACTGCCTGGAAACTTCGCTGTTTAGGGTCAAACTGGGCCCCTCAGGCTGCCACGCGGGGTCCTTGAATTTCGCGCACGCTCTCTCTTTCAGTTCAGTTTGTCTGATATACTAAATTAATCGATTATTTTTGAAAGATCACTTGTCCACTTTTTTTTTGAAATTGAGTTATATGCGTTACATTATTCTATGCAGGTCTGCAGACATTTCTGTGAAGGACTGGCACATTTCCTAGCGCTAGCCATTGAAATATAAATAACAAAAGTTTTATTTTGCTTTTGAAAGAGCACTTGTCCTGAACATGTGCCTTTTCAATACTAAACGGCTGTCTACAACTCCCATCATGCCTTGCAATAATCAGTTAGCTAATAAATGTGGATGCTACTGGAAGTGAATCGGTGTCTTCTGTAGAAGGAAATGATGTATAACATGAAAAATAAAACGAGTAAATAAAAATACAAATAAATATAAAGCTCGACTCATAAAGAGAGCGAACTTAAGAGGAGAACAAAACCAGAGCTATAGTGGGACTGTTATTACTAAAAAGCAGATGCGCATAATATGTGGGAACGTAATAAACAGCAAATGTTAACTAATACAGTTTCCTCCCTTACGACAGAGAAATTGGAGTAATAAAGAGGTAACTAAAGAAGATGGTCAGAGTTTACACACCTGATTAGTATGCACGTTACATAGCAGAGGTAAACAAGAAAGGTAACTTCTGTGTCAACGTGATTAACACTGGAGATATTTTGGATTTTGAGACTTGGTGGCAGGAACTTTACAATAAAACAGCACATTCTATAGAATCACTCGGTTGTAATGTTCCAAAGGATAGAAAAGTGTCATTTGAAATTTCACAGTACTCAATGCTTGTATTCTATGCTAAATCTATGGGAAATGTCTGTGCCTTCGATTTCATTGACAATACAGATTCAAGCTCTTTCATAAAACTGATGATAACACTATCCGTGAAGAAGAGTTAACATCTCAAGTTTTTCAGGACTAGAATCCAATAAACAAGATAAAGATAGATGATATTAATAAATTAGTGCTGTATGTAAGTTCAGAACCTCTTGGGTTTTACGAAGAAATACTTGAATGGCCAACAGTGAACCATGAAAGAAGAAATGCATTTGATACAAATCCCTGCTCTGAGCCGGCATGGACAATAATCCACCTCTGTCATTCACTTTAATTTTTCAACATGCGTGTTGTTTCTGGGTCTTGCTAACATTTACTCACAGTGTACGAGGGATGAATCCAGGTTTCAACTAGATAGATAGATAGATAGATAGATAGATAGATAGATAGATAGATAGATAGATAGATAGATAGATAGATAGATAGATAGATAGATAGATAGATAGATAGATAGATAGATAGATAGATAGATAGATAGATAGATGATGATGATGCATTGTGAACTCTCAAAAGGCTAAAGTAGGCCTAACGTCAAGTGTAAAATTACTGTGTATTCAAGTTTCAATGTGATTATTTAATAAGAATCATAGTCTTATTCTGGATTTCGGTGTTTAATGTTGCCTAACAAATTTGTTAATAAACGCCTATTTTTTTATTAATATTATATTGATCAACTTATTGTAATGGACATTACTTAAAATATTTACATTGTATTGTTGTAAAAATAAGTTAAATATCAAGAAACACTTAAGATTTATCAATAATGTCCTATTTATTATTGAAAGGACACATGTCCATTGTTTTTATATATTTTTTTAATATAAAACTGGTTTTACATTTTGCCTTTATTCTAATGTCTAAACCTGTATTTTCATGTGCTTTTTATTTGGGAATTTTGGTTTGGACGTTACCTTCATCCGGAATTAGTTACTTAGTTTTTTGTCTCTCCTGTAAAATTTAACTTTAAAGACATGTGACCTTTCTCCAATAAACGATTCAAATTCACTGTAGACTAGTATTTTCACTTAATTAAATAGAACCCTATGTACACTGCCTTGTAATAATCACAAGTGTTCTCATCCCATGACCTATTCATTCCATCAGAGTAACCCCACACGCTCGGGGGAAGCCTTCCAGAGACACCTAGACCCCCCAATTTCACGGTAGTCAGTAGTTAGAGAGGAACTATCGGGCCACTGTGTGAAAAGGGAGGTTTTACACTTTGCTCTATTGTTACATTTTTTCATGCAAGTATTGACATAGCTAATGTATTACTTTGTAACTAATTGAGATCCAACGTTAACTTTAACTAGGGCAGAAGGCCATCCCCTCTTACCAACATCATTTTTACCATGCATTTTGTATATCAGTTGTTTTATGATATTTAATGAATGTTAATCTTGCTACCCGTTGTCTATTATTTCCTCTGGGAGATTTAGGGCTGGCCCACTGTTATTACGATCCTAATGTTGTTACAGAATAATTGTTGTTACAATCCCACACTCTTGTTACAATCTCACTGTTTTTACAATCCCACACTGTTGTTACAATCGCACACTGTTGCTACAATCCCAATGTTGTTACAATACCACTGTTGCTACGATCCCAATGTTGTTACAATACCGCTGTTGCTACAATCCCAATTTTGCTACAATACTGCTGTTGCTACAATCCCAATATTGTTAATATACCGCTGTTGCTATAATCCCAATGTTGTTAAAATAACGCTGTTGCTACAATCCCAATGTTGTTACAATACCACTGTTGTTACAATCCCAATGTTGTTACAATACCGCTGTTGCTACAAACCCAATGTTGTTACAATACCGCTGTTGCTACAATCCCGCTGTTGTTACAATACCGCTGTTGCTACAAACCCAATGTTGTTACAATACCGCTGTTGCTACAATCCCGCTGTTGCTACAATCCCAATGTTGTTACAATACCGCTGTTGCTACAAACCCAATGTTGTTACAATACCGCTGTTGCTACAATCCCAATGTTGTTACAATACCGCTGTTGTTACAATCCCAATGTTGTTACAATACCGCTGTTGCTACAAACCCAATGTTGTTACAATCCCGCTGTTGCTACAATCCCAATGTTGTTAAAATACCGCTGTTGCTACAATCTCAATGTTGTTACAATACCGCTGTTGTTACAATCCCAATGTTGTTATAATACCGCTGTTGCTACAATCCCACACCGTTGCTACAATCCCAGTGTTGTTACAGGTCCATTAGAAGCAAAGGACCTAGCAGCCAGGTATACCACGGACAATCTGGCTTCATGTGAATTTGGAATCCACGGTAGAGCTTTGTCCGACGTGGATGATACATTCCGTAAACTGGGAAAGGAGATTTTCGACCCCTCATTTTTGAAGAACATAAAATTTGTACTACAACTTTATTTCCCCGGGATTTTTGACATTTTAAAATTAAGGTAAGAGAAATTTAAAAAATAAGAACATTGTAGATTGATAAGTGTGGTTAACTTCACCTGGAGATACTTGCATGGGTCAAGCTATTTGTCCTTGCTTTCATTTTACACAGTTAGTTGATCCCTTTTTACACTTTAGTGGTCGCATTGTCTAAGGTGTCACTTTGGCAATAGACTGCTCAGTCGATTATAGAGATAGCTGGGTTCAAATCCCGAACGGCTATACTGAGGAGGGGATTTTACTATATAGTTTCACCTTCTCCCCACACACAAATGTGAATACACTTAATCTAAGTTCACCCCGTCTTACTAGCCGTTTGGGTTACAGGGCTTCATACATTTGAAACCCTAACAAGTACCTTGTGAGTTGAGGTAAAAAAATATAGTTATGTGATGTTTGATTAATTTGTTCGGTTTCTAGGGATTTGTTGAGGAATTTTTTGTAGACATTTTCATCTCTATAACCACAAAAATAATTGGTACGGAACTCCGTACTGACTTTCACTCTCTGTTTTCTAAAAGTTGAGATATTTACTCAAAACTCGTCCTACTTTCGTAAAACATTATTTGACTCCCGGTTTTAAAATTTATAATTTCATTTTAAAAGAATTAAATTTCTCATTTATATATTTGTACCAATAAAAAAGGTCGCCATTGGGTCCACAAGGGTCAACACTTCGTATTAAAATTTCGACTTGTGGTTAAAATTTTCGATATTTTATTAGGAGTTACATCTTCAAGTCATCGCATTGCTATTAAACTCCTAATTTAAAAAATTAGACCAATAAAATAGGTAAATATTGAATATTGAATCCAAAATGAGAGAGAGAGATAGCTGATGTACAAACATTTCCCCTAAAAGGCTAAAGGAAAAAGAACATCAACTTTTTGAGAGATTTACTTATCTACTTACTCTTTGGAATAGAGAATTATTGCGTTAAAACTAAAGTAGTATTTCTGTACAACTAAAATTCACAAAATTGTATTAATATATTTGCTAATATCTCAGAAACTATTGGTTTTATAAAAATATATTTCAAATAAATGTTTTTTTATTTTAATATTACTACAATTTTGCAATGATATATTATTTAATATCTCAAATAGTTAGAGAGATATGGATATTTGCGCTTCTGTAAAGTACCCTAAAAGTACTTTTCATGGAAAAATCAAAATAGCCATTTTGTTTATAATCTTAATCAACGCCTAGATACAAATTTTGATAAAAAGCAGTATAGCCTCTTTTGAGAATATTGAGTTTTCTCTTGTAGCCCTTCAGTAAAAAAAACTACTCTTAATATTAGGGTTAGGCAGACCACAGACAGATGGCGTTGCAAAAACCACATTTTAGGGTTCGGGGGGTCATGAAACGTTGACATCCATCAAAATCTCGTGTTTTATTCTTTTTGACGGTCGCAATACTTTACCTTGAGGGTTCAAAACGTTAATAATATATATATATAATATATACATATGTGTATAGCTTGAAAATTATTGGTTTTATAAAAATATATTTCAAGTAAAATATGTTTATTATAAATAGATCTACATGTATACAATGATAATTAATTTCATATCTTAAAGACTTACGGAGATAAAATTAAAAAATAGAATTTACGCTTCAGACCAGACCACTTAAAGTCATTTTGACGAAAAATTAAGAGTAGCCATTTGGTTTGTAATATTTATCAAAGCTTAGAAATGAAATTTAATCAACCAGATTTAAGCTATTTTTGTTTTAGTTGAAACAATGCCTCTACATACTATATACAATTTTGATACCAAGAATGTGATAATTTAAAGGGGTTTTTTTTTTGTGTTCATTTCAAGAATTCTTCCACGTAGGAGAGTCAAGAATGATACAAAGAATGTAAAAATGTAAACTGTCTATTTGGTTCCTTACTACAGTTAGTAGTTAATGTGTGGCATATAAAACATTTCTCTCTCCTAATACATGTCTGAAATGGTGTTTTTGGTAGTTTAAATGAATCACTGGGAAAAAAAGTAATTTAACAGGCTTAAATGCGAGTGAAGCCACTTTATAAAATTATTGGTTAAAACAATGGTTTAAAGATTTTTAGTTAAATAACAAAAACTACTCAAGTCGAAATTACTAAAAATTATCAACAATAAAGTGTCCCACAAACAAAAACGACGGAAAATTTAGAAATTGCTAGTAGGCCTATATATTTGAAAATATATTTTTTATTTTTTTAACTATTAGTTTTTCTTCCGTTTCTCAACTTTCTGACTTTAAAATAGTTTTAGGATTATTTCCTAAAGAAAAATTATCTTGGTTTTAACAATTATTGTTTTTACTTTCACTATGTAAGTAAATAGATTTCCAGTTAATTTAAAAAGTCCAAAAAATTTCCCATATTGATATTTATTTATAATTAATATTTTAAACACATTTTTAGAAAAGTGTTTTAAATGACTTCATAAAAAGGATGACATTAGAGACTAATGATAAAATTTTCAGTGCCAACTTATATCAGCGCCGGATTACACCAGGGATAATCGTTAATTCAAAAAACCAACCCGCCATTATCACGTGTATTGCATGATGGATGGTAAAATGGTGGTTTTGTCCGTCGAGCTTAACCAAGTGTAGCAAATCTTTAAAAAATAACAATTGAATGACGTGCACATTTGTTTGAGTGTTCAATTTTTTAACAAGCGCTTGAATTGGGAAGAGCTAAATGGTGCAAAGTTGAATTTTTCGTTTCAAAACGAGGCCGAGTAGAATATATTAGATATTTTTTAAGCAAAATCCAGGTTTGTAAATTTTTTCTGTGGATTTTTTAATCATTTTAAATATTTACTAAAGTAAATTCTGATTTTAAACCAAAATTTAATGTACATTGTACATAGCGTTTCATAACAAAATTAATAAAAACAGCTTTTGTTCTGACACAATAAATCATGTCTTCATCATAAACAACAGTTAAATAACTTCATAATTTACCATCAAGAGTCCAAGCGATTTTCTCAAAAAATGTATAGTAAATTTTCCTTAAATGAACTTACTTTTCAAATATAAATAAATGTTATTATTTATAATGTAATGTATTCGACAGCTACCAATTTAAACAAAATTGTAAAAGCTTTTTTTTAATCTAATCTTTTCAAAAATCAGCTATCAATAAACTCTTACTAAATACATTTTTAAAGAAAAATAAATCTATAAAAATATCCATATTAATTTAAAACACATTGCAGATACCAGTTTTGAACCAAAAGACCATTTTAAAATATATTAAATTTAAAAAACGCATTCAGATAACTTCTCTTAAACCTATTTTCTATCAAAAATCAAGTATAATATGTTATTTGTCTGGTCAAACAATCCCTAGGTATTCATTTTAAACAAAACTTCTAGAGCCATTTTATATACATTTGGATTTTTACTTTCTCTCTATCTTACAGGTAGAGAAAGTATGGTGATCGTCAAAAAAAATCGAACTCGATATTTTGATGAATCTTGACGTTTCATGACTCCCTGAATCCGAAAAAGTGGTTTTTGAATTTCCGTCTGTCTGTATGCCTGTACCTCCAACTAGAGCCTAAATTATTTTATCGATTGAGCTAAAACTTGATATCTAGGGTTTTCATATGCCCCGAGGTGTTTTTGGAATTGGATATCTACCCCTAAAATTAAGGGTAGTTTACTGAAGGGAAAACAGAGAAAAAGTCGATTTTCTCAAAATCGTATCTAACGATTTTGATTAAATTTCATTTATAAACATTAATAAATATTCCAAACAAAATGGCTACTCTCAATATTTCGGCAAAATGGC
>CABFWO010009463.1:0-12071 GCA_902155825.1 Timema genevievae
TTTTGCATCGCGCAACGAGTGGTGTTTATTCATATCAAACATAATAATACTGGGCCGCAAATTATAAGTCTTGCCTAGAAGTTTTGAAAGCCTAGTACCGGCCCTGACCAGCTAATTAACTAACGTCTTGTGTTACAAAGGCAAATGACGTCATTAGAAAATAACGTACTTCCCTTCTCGGTACAGTGGAAGTCGCAAAATTCTCAGGTGATGATAAAACTGAACAGTGAACATTTTGATCATCTGATGGTTTTATCTCTGTGTTGTTAGGAAGGTAGCATTGGTTGGTTTTCGCATGGCACTGTAGAATATTTCCAGTACAAATATTAACACTAACAACTAACTTATATTGCATTGGTAGTTAGTCTGATTACAAGACAGTAACCCTTTACATTGAATTGAATTTAGTATGATTACATGACAGTAATCTGTTACGTTGAATTTTAATTTAGTCTGACTACATGACAGTAACCTGTTATAATGAATGGGTAGTTAGTCTGATTAAATGATAGATAACTGTGCCATTGAATTTTTAACCTTTTTGACTTTAATAAAGTTCACTCTTAGCTCGGTAGGTAGTGAGTCTGTCCAATGAACTAGGGATCCTGGGTTCAATTCCTGGCATGGCCAAAAAATGTATCTTTGGTGAAATGTGGGTTTTTCCCTTTCAAAGTGAAGAATTAACGGCAGAGGGGAGAATGTTGTGTCTGTTCTAGATTTAAGTTAGTTTATAAGTTGTGTGCTGATATAATCATCCGGTTCAAAAAGTGCAAGCTAGATACCTAAAAAAATGAAAATAATTGAAAACATTATTTTCAGTAATTCAGCCCTGTTATTGAATGCTAAGCTTGACTAAATCATCAGTGAGGGAATCGTCTGCATTAATAAACCATTAACGCTGCATGAACAGGAACTTTGAACTTTTCTTAACACCACGTTTTACTAACGTTTCGGGTTATACGCTTATGTTCTAATTACGCTAGTAGTTTTAGTGATTAGGAAGGCTATATTTAGAGAAAGTGTACTGGCATTTGCGCAAAGGCAGAGAAGAAAACCATTTTGGTAAAAACACCTTCAGTACACGCAACCAAGTTTCGGACCTCCATCTACCCGTAATCAACAGTCTAGAGTCTACTACAAAAGAAGAGCCTTACACCATGTGGCCACCGAAACGCGTGGCTTTAAAATTGAATGTTCATTTTGTGTGAACCAATTCCTGATTTTATCCAAGCAAAGACATATATCTAAAATATTTTATTTAGGAGCGTTCAAGAATTACTTAAGCACCTTAAGGTGTGATGGGGATTCTAGCTTTGCCTTTTTTTTGCTGAAAAGGTAGAAGGGTGATCAGAACAATTCGGTGGGGCAAAATAGAAGACCAAATTTCATTTTGGGTCTTATCTTCCTTCTCGAACTGAGTACCTGCTTGAAGAGAGGAAATACCCCAATCCTTCTATTACTTTCCCTACCCTGGCTTGTGTCACTCTTTTGGTCGATTGGTTTTCTGTAAACTGTTTTATTTTCCAAGTAAATTGAAACAGTTTTAAGTCTGCGTTTGATGAAAACATAATTACCATATGCCTATTGCCTAGTGCTTATTGCTGCGTTGTTTGAAAAACAAATTTGTCACTAATTGTATAGTATAATTACTCTCTAGATTTTTTAAATCAATTGGAAAGTTATTCATGCACTGTCTAAACATGCTAAAAATTGCCTATATTAACATATGACTTGGAAATTTTTTTAAAAATTATAGTTGAATAATTATTTATCGTGCGCTTTCTGAATACCTACACTGGAAAGTGACTATATAAGCGCACGACTCACAAACTAGCGTAATCCTATGACAGACCTCGAGGCTGTAAATTAATCAAAATATGATAAATATTACTCTCCCGACGGGAATTAAATAATAAGCTTAGTAAGAGAACGCGCTAAGTATTCGGCTCAATTATCTAGAGCAGCGGTTCCCAAACCGTGGTACGTACAATTATTCCAGGTAGTACGTCGTGAGAAGCCAAACAAAACAAACAAATTAAAGCGACGACCAAGTCAAACCAAAAGAAAAAAAGATTTAAACATTTGTTGAAGGAGTAAATATTATTCTTTATTATATTTCTTTGATACGTGTGCCTTATTATCCGTATTGATTAAGTAGATCCCACATTGACATGGCACTAGCCGAGTCTTGCAAACTAGTAAATTAAAATAATGAGCTGGGATCAATGACTCCTTCACAACCGACAGTAAAGTTGTAATGTGTTAAGCTCGCAACCAAAAAATTGGATGTTCTGTAAAATCACAATTGGAGCAACATGTGCGGCGCACGCTTTGTACGAAAAAAACCCTGAGTTATTCGAAGAATCCTTTAAAAAAAAATAACAAAGATGCAGGTGCCCTCCTTCCAGTTAAAGAAACTAATTCTGTAAGAACTTGTGTAGTGCAATCGTTGCTGCAAACAACCCATGTATTAAATTCCAAGTGCCTGAATTTGCATCCTTCTTGTGGCAGTAATGAAAGCAACAAATTCCTAATCAATCAATACTCAGAAAGAATCATCTCCACATCTATTATGAAAAAACAATGGAAAGGATAGTAAATTACATAGTAGATGCCTCCATATGGGTCACTGTGGATGAACTCACGGATGTTTAGGTTGCTGGAACATACGTATCGTGTTGCAAGATTCGTGAGTGATGAATTGAAAGTGTTGTGGCCTAGGTGAGCTCACGTTGAGAAGGTCCTGGTGCTATATTCGGATGCCACGGCGTATATAATGAAAATCACAAGTGCTTTGAAGTTGATATAATCCTGATATGATCAATCTTACAAGTTTGGCTCATGGACTACACCCTGATGTGGAATACATTAGAGTCCAGTCTTTACAAATGAATAGATTTATTTATGTGACAAAAAACCTATACCTATTTGTGAAAGTATCACATCAAGTCAAAACTTATTAACTCGTGTTTGATGTGCCGTTGCCTATGCGACTAGTTCTAATAAGATTAGGAACATGGATAAAACAGCCAACTTCTACAATGAACAATTTGGAGTTGTGAAGTCAGTAGTAGATATGTTTACCAATGAATTAGCTGTGTGAGAATCTCACAACTAATTCATTGATCCAAAAGTGTCATGTTCAACTGATTACATCAAGGAGCAATTTTGGTTGGATTCCAGAGTGTATTAAACGGTTGGAAACTTCTGTATTTCCACTACAAGTATCTATGGATATCACAGAAAACACAATATTTCAAATCTAAATGCTGCGCAAGACGAAACTGGCGAGAGTGTTTCTACTAATTTTCAGACAGTGCTAAAAATAAACCCAGTATATTTATCGGATGTAGATACCCTTGAGAACATTGCTCCCGAGAAAATTCTTCTATCAAAATACACTCCAGTGACATACTGTAACGTGGAAAATACATTTTCCGCTTACAATCATATTCTATCGGACGAACGGCAATCAATGACAACAGAAAGAATTGAAATGTACACCAAAGTACAAGTAATCCATCAATGTATGTGCCATTTAAAGTGTAAACAAGGTAAATGTTGCGTGCTTAGTAAAATATTTTTTACATGATTTTAGATTTTTTATGAATCTACATATTTAGCTACATATTTCCTTGAATATTAGGTTACATAAATATTTTGTTAATACAAATCCCAGCTTTAGTCATTACAATAGCTGATATCTTCAGTTACTTTTATTGTAAGAACATAGAACTATGTAAAATTATCTAATATCCATTACAATAAAACACATTTTTACAATATATTACAATATAATACATTTTAATCAATAATGGTATTTTAGTGATAGTTATAAAATAAAGAATAAAAATCTATACAATTATTTTGTTTCCGAAATCTTTGGCTACTTTGTTTCAAACTTTTATGGATTCAAAATATATTCTGGACTTCTTATTTTCATTGATCTAGTGTGATTAGGATCTATTAGCTCTGGCAATATACAATTTAAATAAAATCTAGTTAATTTTGAATCCATTTCAATTTTCCAAATATCATCCTCTTTTTCTAACCTTTTGACTACCATACCTTTTTTTCCCCATACAAGTAAACATTCCTTTCGTTGAGTGATGTGAAGCTAATAATAATTATATTAAGGAAAATACGCTGTAATAAATCCCATTCATAGCATACTCGTAATAATATGTGTAATGTCCATCTAATATTACTAATTACATTAGGTTAATTAAAGAAATGGAAAAGGGTGAGAGAGAGAACGTTGTAATTAAAACTTATTCCAGGGAGGGGAGGGAGTTGTGCTACAATCTCAGTATTTAAATATGTAGTTTAGTTCATATAATAATTTAAACATTTTTAAAAGCTTGGTCTTGGCATGAAAATGAAAACTTATTTTGGAATGTGTAGCTTTGAAGGAACATGTATTCAGCGTTGATTCAAGTCGGGTTTAGTTGAGGTAATTGGGTGTGTGATGTCTACTCTTCCCTTTTCCGAGACGAACCCAGCTTGCTCAGTGACGGATTTTGTTGAGACAGGCTGTATCCAAATAGTACGAGGATCCTTGTCAAGGATATAGTATAATATTATGTTGTACAATTTGTTCCTTGAATGCTAGATGTTTTTTCACTTTTGTGAAATAAAATTCACCTAGCCCATTAATTTTTATTTATACTATATTTATTAAAAATAACTCATGAAATTCACAATATTAAACAATGCTTTGAGTCACATGGGGAAAACAATAATAATATTATTTTGGAAGTCCTTGCAGTAACTACTAATATTTATTATTAATGAATATTATTGAATTCTACCAGCACTCCTATAGCTATTTTACAGTAAATAGGTAAAAATATGTTGGGTTCTCCAAAATATTTTATGCCCTTTAAAAATCTAAGTTCCGCGCCCTTTTGGAGGCCCAGTCCAACCCTGGTCTATTTGATGGATAGCATATTTTCCAAACAATTCGAAAGGCTACGCTAACCCCAAAAAAGTTAACTATTAAAGAGGCATACAAATAATTGTGTTTGTTATAAAAATATTAAATCTTCTATACAAAATAAATGTAAATAATTTGGTAATTTATGTGTAGAGAGTCAGCATTATTTTACCATAGCTATGCTTTGATCGTTATATATATATTTTTTAAACATTTATTTAAAGTGGTTTATCATATTTTACGTAATATATTTCTCTTTGTATTTTAACCGACACTTCAGGTAGGTCGATAGCATGTGTTCCTACTATGTCAAGGGTCCCAATTTCGATTCCAGGTAAAGTCGGTAATTTAACTTTAGTAAACTTTTATGTATGTAATAGTTAAAAGCAAGTTTGTAAGTCGTGTGCTGATATAATACTTGTTTTCATAAATTACATGTTAAAAATTCACATTGAAAAAACATATTTTATATGATATATTTTATGAAATAATGTGTTATATAGGTTCACTTTCTAGCTTGAAAAGGTTTTTTTAAGACTCTGAAAAAAAATACAACTGAAATATTCTGGTCTTCTAGACAGGTTTCAAGACTATTAGTGTTGTCCTGTCAAGCGAACAATAAGATTACTGCCGACTGAATCTTGGGTTCTATCAAACACTTCCCTCTCTCTTGGCTTGAGTAGGTGTGCTGTTGTCACCCCTATCTTGTAATTAAACTAAATTTATGTAACTAGTGACAGATTTATGGCCCAGGAAATAGGTTTACGTAAGTAAAAATATTATATTTCTAAATTAGACACAAAACTTAAGATTGTATGTTTTTTTTTAAATCCTTACCATTTTCAAAAAAGTGCTTTTTTAGTTAATTTTAAGAATACATTTATAAAAATATATATAATTCAATATCAATTTATAAAAGTGTCCATAAAGTCATAATAAAAAATAAAAATTTATCATTATTGGTTCATCTAGAATTTCGGTCGCAAATAAGTCATTTTTACTTTTTAATTTTTACTCACCTTAAGTAAGACATACAGAAATGGATCAGAATGGCGCAGTGCCCCATTCATAGATAAGGTAGTAGTATAGAAACGCCACTCCAATATTAGCAAGTATAACCACGAAACTAGCGCTCGTAGTGTTTGCGCTTGGAACTAAAACCTGAAGCGGTAGATTTGAATGTACGTCAGAGAGAAGTTATTGAAGAAATTTATTTTTAAGCCCCCATTACAGAAAAATGGGGATTGTAACATCTGATAATTTGTATTAGATTGGTGATTGAGATATTACACTTATCACTGAGGAGGATTTCAGGATCTTTTATATTTTTTAAACTTTCATTTTGTAGGGGATATTAATTTTTTTTGCTTGCTATATTACTACCTGTTTGGGTGAGGATATACATTTTAACGACACTAATATGGTGGTCAAATTTAGATAAAAGTACCGTCATTTGCAAGGAGGCAGTGGGAAACAATTGGGGGTGGAAGGGGGGTTGTCAGAATTCAAACACTGACCATCCCATTAGCAAACCAGACTAGTTGGTCATATTTGGAATATTATAAATAAAAGTAATAAAATGCTTTTGACTAAAACTTAACTTTGTAGTAAGGTTTAGTCATGGTTTTTTTGACACATCATTTATATGAAATTATTTCAAAACAAAATAGCTCTTGTGTCCATGCTTTAGCATTAAAAAAAATTACATTTGCAATTATTTGAAAAAACACAGTATTAAAAGCAAGGCCTCTTAGAATTAAGTGCCTTGGTACCACTAAGCATTACAAGAATTAATTAATTAGTTACATTTTCAATTAATAGTGAGCATAGTTTGTCCAAAGGCCCAAACCAAAACTATAGGATTACTCTAATTTTAATTGTAAACTACATCAATTATATAAAAAATTACCTTGTATAATGGCAGTGAAAGCCATGAGTCATCGTAGTCACTAGCAACTTGTGGTTAAGACTTTAATATTCACATGGTGTCTTAAAATGACTTGTGAAAAAAGAATTCGAGCATGTGACTATTCATCGATTGGTAGCTCACTAGTTGAGCATTGTCACAGTAAAAATAAACGTTTCAGGTTTATTTCCCGATCAGTTTGAAATTGGTCCCCGGATAGAACAGAACCATTGGGCACTTTAAATAGGAAATATCAGGATTTTTTATTGTAATTACTCACAAAGTCTTAGTTTGAAGGTTTTTATTAGCATGTGTTATCATTTTATAAATCATTTTTCATTTCTCATTTAACACAAACTCTACCAATTATAATATTATCATGGTACATTTTTATTATTTTACATAATTTACATTGGGTGTGTAAGAAGCTTCAAAATGTCAAAGGCCAAATTTCCTTTGTTTTGACATCCATAATAACCTTCGTATCGTTAGAGGGAGAAAATACTTGGATATATTATGAACAGATTTTAAATATCTCATTAAATATGACATTTCAGTAGTAGTGTGCAAAGTTTCAAAAATTTCAAAGATGAATCGAAAATCAATTAGCTTCAACTTTGATAAAAACAAATCTTGCTTTGGCACAAAAAAAAACAATATTTTTGATTCTATCATTTTGAAATGTTGTTTACTATATTATATTCATCACACAAAATCTACAATTCTAGACAAATAAAACTTTAGATTACTCTGGTCAACAGCCATTTTGCACCAGAGATAAGAACAACCAAATCTTACTAATTTGAGGTGACCTATTCTGAAAATGACTACAAAAAGACTGGATTGGTTATGGTCTTTGAGTTGCAGGAGGTAATATAATTTACTTAAATTTAGTCACTCTTTTAATGCATGTTCAATTCGTAAGTTAATCTGGAAACGCCGAATGAGAATAGTTTAAAACTGAGTTTGGGGGGTTTGTACCCTCAGGCCAGAAACAATATAGGCAGGCAGAAGTCATTTAGACATCCATGGAAAAAGTGAACATTATAAAGTGAAGGAATGGCCTGTTCGACAGTCATTAGAACCTTGAAAGAAGAATGTTCAACATGAACAACTGGTATATTATCTAAATTATTATAGTAAAATGATTTAACAAACTTGTTTTGTACTTTTTCAAGAAACTGAGAGTACTTTTTATATGTATTTGGTAAAAGTTATATTTATATGTGTGGAGAAAGTAAGTTTGGAGTCTAGAGTGATATCTAAGTCTTAGATACACGAGTCAAATAGTGATCCAATAAGATATAGTCAAATGTAATAGCACTCTTTTTTCTTTGAAAAAGTCATTTTTATAGATTCATTCAAGTTAAGGGACAGATCATTTACTTTACACCATTTTATGATGTTGTCCAAGACAGACTGTGAAAAGCTACAATCGATTAGGGAGTCAATTTAAAGGTATATTTCTAAGTAATCAGTAAAGAGTTCTGGTTTATTAAAATTTTGAATTATTATTGTTAATACGTTAAATAGTTGATTATCTCTTTTGCCACATGACCTACTCATTTTTGATGATAAATTCTGGTATGTATATTTTTAAATAGTTTATTTTCAGAACTATTATAATACTTTGTTCTTTCGACTTCACAAATATTATCACATATTTAATTTGAACTGGAAAAAGTTGCTTTCAACCACCCTTATATTTCAACATATAATAATTCTTAGAACAGCTGCAAACATGATTTTAACATTAACAAGTGATTAAATTACATTATATAACCTAAGCATGATTAAAGTTTGTAGGTACTTACTTACACTATGGCATTAGTAACTCAAAAGTTAATCTCCACATCCACAAAAGTATACCACCTATCCCTATCCTGAGCTAGTTCTATCCAGTCAAGCTCGTTACACCCTATCCTTATATTGAGCTAATTCCATCCAGTCCACCTCATTACATCCTATCTCTCTCATGTCCATCCTAATGTTATCCTATCTGCGTCTAGGTCTTCCCAATGGTCTCTTACCATTGGGTTTGGCAGTCAAAACTTTGAACCTTGTTCTAGTTGCTTCCATTCACGCTGCATGTCCTGCCCACCGTAATCTACGATATTGTATTACCATAACAATATCTGGTGATGAGTACAGGGTGTATAGCTTATCATTATGTGACATCCTCCACTCTCCACTATATTCATCTATTTTTTGTCCGTATATCTTCCTAAGCACCGTGTTTTCGAACATCCTACATTTCTTCTCGTCCTGAAAAGTAAGAGACCACGTTTCACAACCATAAAGAACCAGTAGAACTATTGCCTTGTATATTCTAAGTTTTACATATCTTGACAACAGGTGAGATGCCAAAAATTTACTGACTGAGTAATAACATAAATTTACCGACTTCCACTCTAAGATGGTTATTGTTAGTTTAAATTGTTCCTACATATTTGAACTCATTATATGTATAGATAGATATCTTATTTGCATTCAATTCATAACACACATATCCAATATTTGGTCCTTTATACCCAATCTTGTTGGAAATAATTATGGCAAATTTACTAGTGCATTTTAGATTCAGGAGACAAAAAAGAAAGCTTAATACATTCATAAATATCAACATAAAAGAAAATTATGCGATCATTTTACCTAGATACATTTAATGAATAGTTTTAAGTTAGTCCTATTTAACAAAAACCTTAACCTCAACTTTCCCTCGTGTATTTCAAGCTTTGCTTGGATTAGCATTCAAAAGATGACCTTCGCACACCCGAAGATAACAGTATATTTTGTAAAGTCTACACCTTATCACTGGACATTAAAAGCGTGTCTTGTTTTTTGAACAGATAGTCCATGTTTTTGATCTTGAAACTCTTAATTGTGCCTTCTGGCTGGAATATTTACTTGATAGGGTCATCCATTTCAAGTATAAATGGTTGACCACACCAAGGATCCATCTTGATCATAAACTAATATTAAGATATCTATTTGTTTTTCTTTTAATGCAAAGTATACACCACTATTATAGCTGTACTTACACTTTAGTGCTATGTTTATGCTAGTATAGTATCTGTTGTACAAACTAATTAGACTCGATACAAAGGTTATGTGTAAAAGGGTAATTAAATTTGAATCACTTATAATGTAAACTCAATTCTGCAAGCTATTTTCAATAATTTAACATAAATAATTAAAGCAAGCCCTCCAGAAAACATAAATTATGAATAGTGTTTTGAAACATTAATACAATAAATAACTAAAACATATTCAAAACAGTAGCTATGTACAAACAGAAAATCCTTTCTTAGAATTTCAGATATATTCCAATACAACACAACACCACATAATGAGTATGAGTAGCTACCAGCCCTACAGAAAAAAATAAGAACATCACCTAAAGCAGAATAGTCCATGTGATTTGTTACTCGAAATATTTTAGTGGGGTTTTAAAGCAAAATTTAGCTATTTTAAAATTACTATCTTTTTTAAATAACCTCATCATAATTTTTACAATAAATCTTGCATTAGATCATTGTTTTGTGTTTCTTTTCTATAAGCTTTTAACAAGTTAAAAAAAATTAGTAAGGGGCAATGAATTAGGCCTATATCAACTTATTTGTTGAAAACTAGTTTGCATCTATACATTGTTGTCAAAAAACAAATATGTTAATATTACTTAGACTAAAGGACAGGACACTTCATAAAAAGTGTGCTCTATATGTCCCCAACAAATAATCTTTTGAATCACATAAAATTACCCCAGAGTATTAATAATAATAATAATATTTTGCACCGCGTCTTACTGCCCATTCGGGTTATACGCTTAAGTACTAATTACGCTAATGGATTAGGAATTGGGAGGGTTGAATTTTAGAGGAAGTTAACCCGCATTTTCGTGGAGGGAGAGTGGAAAACCATTTAGGAAAAACCACCCCCAGTTCACCCGACCGAGATTCGAACCTCGATCTCCCCGTCCTCGGCGGTCGAGCTCAACACGACTAGCGCGTTAGCCAACTACGCCACCGAGGCTACCCCAGAATATTAAAATAACCACATGTTACTCGGAAAATAAGCCTTAACACACATTCCCAGAACTTATCAGAGGGAAGATAAATGCAAGTTTCCCATAACAAAGGTTTTCAGAGTCCTAATGAGGTTAATTCAAAAGGAGACCCCTCAGTTCATTGGCATCATAATTTAACTTTCTACACTCACCCATTATACAATTTATTCATGGTACACCTATTTGCATCAACATTTATTTCAAAGGTGATTAAAACCCCTGTGGAAAACAATTAAACTTCATAAACTACTGTGTGTATACAAATACATCTGTGGCTTTGAAACATATTTCCTCAAAAAAACATTATTGATTACACAATGTGGTAGCTAGTAAATAATAACAAAATCAACGATCACCACTATCAGAAACCAAATAACAAACAATATTTTGTAAGGTTCCCTATGAACTAAAGATAAATTTAATTAAAGTCAAGGTCATAGCCTGTTGTGCTATTTGAGTGGTGAAGCTTTGTTGGGAACAAAAATACCAACAAACAAAACTAAACTAAATACACATGAATCCTTACTGTAGCTAGACACAGTTTTGCTTTGCACACACGCACCAAGTTTAAGCTCAATACCAATAAAATCAAACAATTTCCTTATACTGTGGGTCATTAGCAAAACATGTTGATTTGGCACTTTTGGGTGGGCTCAGCCCTGACGTGAAGAGCCAGTACGGCACACTTAAAACACTTCTGAATCAAATAACTGATGAACAGCTGAAAATCAATTTTCGGAATTTATTTCTCATTTCTCATTTATTATTATTATTATTATCATCATCATCATCATCATTATTATTATTATCATCATCATCATTATTATTATCATTATTATTACTATCATTATTATCATTATCATTATCATTATCATTTTTATCGTTATCATTATCATTATCATTATTATTATTATTATTATTATCTCTCTCTTCTCGCGTAGACTTTATTGTGATGCCCTTTTTGTTTTTAATATTTTCAATAACATAATTTCTTGCAAATTTGCCCTTGATCATGTAGGCGTTCTTATCCCTTCTCGGGCTTCTCGTAATCAAAAATTATTTTTTCTTAATAGCTCATACAAGGTAAGCCCTATAGGTCGTTGTATCCATAGTGCCAATTCTAGATTTGTCGAATTCGACTTTTATCATAAAAGGAAAGCTAA
>CABFWO010009464.1:0-12070 GCA_902155825.1 Timema genevievae
TCTTTATTATTTTTATGTTTTATTGAAAGTATTCTTTCAAGGTGGGCGGAATGTTACTAATTTTCATGCTCTATGTTGGCAACAGTATTAAGACTTAGCGGGGTCCTTGTCACTCCACTTGTAAAAGACAGTGCTTGTTTAGCTCGACTCGAGAGTAGACATACTCATTCAATTTTCAAGAACACCTCGCACCAGTACAGTATGAGAAAACATATTAGTTGTAATGGTAAACATTATTACAATTAAACAAGTACAATGCCATAGGTACACCCACTGTCAATCTTGATTCCCATGATAAATGAAAGTAGCATTCAAAATACAGCTCTTGTAATCCAAGCTGTTTTGTTTGACCGCCATACAACAGGCAATTCCTCCTTATAATAACCCTTGAAAGCCTGTGGGTTTTCGAAGTGATAAACCATCAGTGGTTTGGTTTTATGATCTCCAGATGCATTTCCTCCTAACAGCAATGCGAGTTGGTCATTGGAGCCTTTAAAAGTCGGGGCCCTCTTTTCTTGCACCAACAGAAATGTTCTGCTAGGCATATGCTTCCAGAACAATCCTGTTTCATTGAGGTTGAACACTTGTTGAGGCAAATAACCATGCTCCTCAATTACAGCTCGAAGTTTTGCTGGAAATTTTACATTAGAAACAACATCAGCTGCTGCAGCCTCTCCTTTCAGCTTACAGTTATGTAGGGCTCTGCAAGTACTTGTATTCTGAGCTTCGAACCGAGCTAGTCGCTTAAGCTCGAAATCATGATCGCAAGTTTGGTGGCACGTCATTCCGAGCTTCTACTTGATGTACTTAATAATCTCTTTTTAAAACTCAAAAGTAAGCATAGTCTATTTAATAGAGGTAATATCAGCATTTCCATTTATTTCCACTAAATTATTCGGTTACTTAACAAATTGTTAAAAATTAATTTCAATTTTCACATTAATAACGTAATAGAACTTTAAAACCACTTTTGCCCAGTAAATTTATTCAATATTTTCGTCCATTTTGAATCATACTTGATTGAAGTTGTTTACTTGTATTGCCATGACAAAGCAATGAAAGTAAAAATAGCTAAGAAGATTACTAAAAAAATTATTCTTTTTACTATTTTTACCAGGTCCCTTTCTAAAATAATAATTTATGTTAATTTATAAATGTAATATCAAGAATATATTATTGTATTAAATGTTTTCAAACCTAAGATATTTAAAACTCTTATTAAATAATACATTTAGCTACAGAACTAGCACTAGTTCAGTTACTATTTAGTTATAGAATTGTTGGTTAACCTGTTTAAAATCAATGTTGATCTTATTTATTGCAATACATATTTTACCAAACTTACCATATTTAAATTAAAAAAGCATCTACTATTTCATATTGTTTGCTAAAAATATTATTTTATTCATTATTTTTAAGTATCAGCATCAACTTTTATAAGCATTAAAAATTGAATTGAAGTAAATTTCTCAAAAAAATAATGTTTAACGAGAGCCTGTACAACGTGCATGTGCAACTGCGCATAGAGGAATGGAAATGGAACAGAAGACATGAACACGCATGATTACACTAAGGAATAATAAACAAAATACGAAACACTTCAAATTTCTAATTCTTTATGATTCTTATGTTTTCTTATACGGTAAATTAACTTACTGAAGCATATTTTGGGGAAATATTAGCTTATTAAAACGTTGTTTTTATTAACTTTTTATCAAAACATTGTAGAAACACACTAAAATAATGTAAAGTGATAGTTAAAGAAGCCAACCTGAAAGGATAGTTGGGTTAGGCCTAGATATAAACAAACACACTTCTCTATTTTCTTTCTACACTTTTACATTTCCCACTTCTTCAAACTTCCACAGTTGCACATTGTTTTGAATTTTAGGAAATATTTATTTTTCATATGAAGACACATTAATGAATAAGTAATATTCCCGAAAATTCAAACTAATTTGCAACTGAGGAAGTTTTGAAGAAGTGGAAAAGTTTAAGAAGACATGAAGAAAGAAGTGTGTTTGTTACTATCTAGGTCTAACCTTACTATCCTTTCAGATTGGCTTCCTTCACTATCACTTACTTTACATCATTGTACAGTGTTTCTACATTGTCTTGTTATATATTTCCATGCCATCATGCAGTTATTCATTATATTAACTTTTTTTTATAATTGTGAGTGTAATTTTAATGTCCTTAAAGATATGAGTGTTGAAACCATTTTCATTATTTGTTTTATTAGATTTTTATTTTAGTGGTGTTCTTATTTTTAAATTGTGTATTATAAGTGTTATTTCTAATTTAAAAACCAATATTTCCATTATTTAACTTTTTTTTTTTTCAAAATTATTTACTATTTATAAAAATGAGTTGTCGTTCATATTTTAAGAACATGTGTTTTAATATACTTTATAACATTTTAAAATTATGAATATACAATACTTGAACTCGGGAGCTTTTAGAAATACTCTACTCGAATGAAAAAACCCAAGCTCGCAGAATCCATGTCACCCCTTAAATCATTTATCCAGCACTAGCTGCAAAGGATTGCACTTTAGGATCTGGGGTAGCATTCAATTCATAAAAGAAAGTTCTCACTTTAGCCTGAATAATCAAGGTGGATAATGGATTAGCACGTTGATTTTGATGTTCAATCCATTGGGCCAACATCCTTTCCAATTTCTCCATAGTTGGTGCCCTTATTTGTGTTATCTTAGTTGTAGTCATTCTTATCGCACTTTTACAATATCATTTTATTTTCTATGCTCAATTCCTTATGGTTCTTAAAATTGTTTCGGAGATTCCTGTTGCTCTGACTATGTCGACATTGTGCTCATCACATTCATATCTTATGATATAATTTTTCCTCCATTATTATAGATTTCCTTTATTTTTTGCTTTTGGAAGGATTTTGATCACTTAATTTTTTTTCGTAATGCCTACTTTAAAGAAACACACAACAGTACAACTTGCTAGCTCTACTCTTTCAGTGAGACTGAATTAGAGATGTGGTGTTTGCAAAAGAATGGTTCAAATTGAATGGCTTCTCTAATTGAACTAGTTTATCTACCCGTCGTGAACGAGTTCAAATTGAACAACAATACAAAATGACCGAAGCCAGTTGCGATTCCTTGGCCAATCTGGCGGGGTGGGGAATACTGTAAGTTGATTGTCTGTTATTTACCTTGTTCAGTTATCTCATCATCTCGTTGCTACCCCTCTCTTTACCAACCCCCTAACACCAAACTGTACAGTAAAGATCATTGTCCTCGCTGGAATGTGCGCACACAAGGTCACGCCGCCGCCATATATATATATATATATATTAATATTGTTATTAGGAAGGCAGAAACTTTCTTTTAGTGAGGCCTGGTAGTAATCTTTATTTGGTAATCCATTGGTGGGACAGTTCCCCCTGTCTGATTTGAGAACTGTTGCAATGTTTGCAAAAATGGTCTTAATATTTTGGTGGTGTAGCAGGTTTGAAAGTAATGGGTGTGGGTACAATAGATGGGTACAGGCTTGTCTGGGCATTTGTGTTTTGTGTCAAACCAATGATTGTTTTTCAGTTCTAATGAGCAGGGATTTTATATTCCAATTTTGTTGCTTAGGCTGTTGAAGGATTTAGCTGGTAGGTGAATCATACATATGCTGCAACAGGGGTTACTGCAGGGTTATGATCCTTTGGTAATTTGTTTTTCTTTTCTGATTCTCATGGGGTCAGGAAGTTTAGGGCAGACTAGAATATTGTGGATATTTCGTTTATGTTTGACAGTTACTCTTGGGGATGAATTTAGAAGGTTTTGGATCTAGCTGAAACTAGCTAGGAACTTGTAGCCACTATTAAAGGATAGTGTTTATTCGGTGTAGACCAGAAGAGTATTGTGCTGCGAGAAGGATTTCTTCAACTTTTATGGTAGGGCAATTAATGTTTCTGAAGAGCGGTCTGGAGATTTGATTGTCTATTAAAAGCTTGGGCTAAACTCTTCCTTGGAAAGTTTTTGTATTTTCCTTGAAGGGGAATTATTCCTATGGTTACCATGGTCTGGTTAATTAGTCTCAAGCTAGGTTTAAGACTTATATTGGCACCATATAATCATCATCACATCATAAAGACAAATTAACTGCCTCTATATGGTGGCCCAACCTCAAAAGATGGTTGGTTACACATCTGCCACCGACAGTAGAAGACCAAGAATGTCTAGCCGACAAACCCTGATGGCAGATGTTAAAAAAAGTTTGTATTTTCTAAAAGGCTCATCCTATGTAAGTTTAATTGTATTA
This sequence comes from Timema genevievae, assembly GCA_902155825.1. Classification (NCBI taxonomy): domain Eukaryota; kingdom Metazoa; phylum Arthropoda; class Insecta; order Phasmatodea; family Timematidae; genus Timema; species Timema genevievae. The sequence continues at coordinate 4,285 of CABFWO010009464.1, forward strand.
ATGTTATAGAACTTTATCAGAGGGTGCTAAGGCTGGAGAACCAAGAAAGTATTTGCAACAATAACTGTTGCCAAGCCACAATGAGAAGAATTTGTTATCAGCTGTCAATACTTTCATTCTCATACCAAGCTTTCACCCTGCTAAACAATACACTGCCAAAAAAAATTGTTTGGGACAGTCGTACAAACAAATATATCTTGTTAATTATAATTTACACTCGTGTATGAAATTATAACAAAAATTTTCAAACCATTTTTAAAGATATTCAAGTTTTCAAAAATCTGTTATTTCTAAACTCCCTCCAATTATATTTGTAAAAAAAACAAAACAATCTACTAAACATTTATTATTAACACAATAGGTGTTGGTACACCATACTTGTACAGCATATTTGAGGGTTTACAATAAATAAATAAAGTTATCCTAAATTAACCTTAGCTAACATGTACAGATATTAATTGTAATTATTTCAAAATAGTCTATTTTTTAAATGAATCAACTTTGTTTGGAGTAAAGTAAAAATCCATCTTTCCAAACTCTCCATCAATTAACACTGGAATTTGGCAATCGGCTTGTTTTGAAAAGTTTGGCGAAGTAAATATTCCTTCATTTTTTAATAATCTTATCTCCTCCTAGTCCTCTACCCTTTATTGGTAGATTACTAATAGTTATAGTCCCTGATTTGTGATAGATAAAATTATTGAATTTCGTTAATTATAAAAAGTTGAATTTCAGTAAAAATGGTGAAAAAAACTCAAATTTAAGTGGAATAGTGAAAATTAAGAAAGCCTAAGTCTAAACTTATTCTTTTTTGTCTTTATATATTTCCCTTTGGTCACACTATGAATGTCAGATCAGCCATTTCAAACACTTATTTTACTCATGGTATTTGGTGGAGGGAAATAAATTTCAGGGACTGAAGACTTTAATTGGTTATTGAAGTGTTGAGAAGAAAAGTGTAGCAATCCAGTTGGTATTGTTTCTTGTCAATTTCAGGCAACATCGGCAAAGAATGATGGTGTCTGCTACAGGAATAAAGTTTAGTGTTGATATCATTAATCGGACCATTATTCACATTTTAAAAGAACTAGGCATCTTTATGAAAATATTCAAATTAGTTTTATTTCACATAGGTATCTATTATTATATGTTCAAAAATGCTAAAATCATCATTAAATATGTTTTGATAGCCCTTTCAGTGTGCTAGGTAAAAGTTTGTAAAACATCTAGTGAAATTTCAGCGTTTCTACTAACTGTCTATACTTTTTTTTTAAAAGAAATGGGTTTAATACCTTTGGGATGCGTCCAAATTATTGGAAAGTAGAGAGAGTTTCATAAATGTTCGTGAAGTTTGTTTTCTCTAGTAATATTTAAAATATATGTGCAAATATGGGAAAATAAGTACTAATCAATATTTATAAAGTGGAATTACCACTCAAATATGATGATATATAAATATTATATTTATTATTTAGTGATAGATAAATTTATCAAACATTAATAAGTGTTAATAAAGATGAAATTGATAAAAACAATATTTTATTACCCGCCTTGGTGGCGTAGTTGGCTAACGCGCTAGTCGTGTTGAGCTCGACTGCCGAGGACGGGGAGATCGAGGTTCGAATCTCAGTCGGGTGAACTGGGGGTGGTTTTTCCTACATGGTTTTCCACTCTCCCTCCACGCAAGTGCGGGTTCACTTCCTCTAAATTCAACCCTCCCAATTCCTAATCCATTAGCGTAATTAGTACTTAAGCGTATAACCCGAACGGGTAGTAAGACGCGGTGCTAAATATTATTATTATTATTATTATTATATTTTATTCAAAGGAATATTTTTGTATATTTTCTTTAATTTTATTCATACAACACTTCATGTATTAAAAATGTTACAAATATAAGTTAAATTTTTTTTTTCAAATAATACATATATTCAATTTCAATTTGGTTGGGATACAGGGAGTACATGAGATAGTAGAGGAAGCAAGACTGAGATGGTATGGGCATGCAATGAGGATGGAAAAAGAGAGGATACCGAAGAAAATGTTGGAAATGAAGTATGTGGGATAAAGACTGGAGGGAAGGCCAAGAAAGAGATGGGAGGAACAGATAAAGTGTTCAAGTGCGAGGAGAAGAATGGTGGAAAGATAGAGGAAGATGGAGGCATTTTACTAAACTGACCCAGCCACAGGCTGGAAACAGTTGATGTTGAATTCCCATATCCAAATGTTATTGTGTGAACGGCTGTCATTTGTATCAACTGTTGATTTTATTATATTTAACACAGTTATTTGCTATAAAATAAAGTGAAATATAATTTTATATTACTAACTATTAAGTTATAGTAAATATGTTTTAAACTAGACTATTACAAAAATAAGAGAAACAAGATAAGATGAAGAACATTGGCTGTAAACCTAGGTAAAACAAGTAGGCCTATCTCCATCAGAATGTAATATGAAAAGAAGTATATGTTTAAATTTATTTTTAGCAGGCTACTCGAAATGTTTAGGACTGTAGAGGGTGAGTTGAGTAAGGGTAAGCTTTGTTTTCAAGAGATTGAGTCTAAGTTTGGTGTGGTGGATAGTAGCCAAAGGTATTAATTGAATTCTTTGTACTTTTAAGTCTTTTTATATTTTGGATATCCTTGCTCGAGAAAGGCTAGGCAAGACAAATTTTAATTCATTAAAGATAGTGCATTCATCAATTAAAGAAAATATTCTCTAGTAGAGTTCATGAAAGAAATTGATTTTTTCGTGGGTTGCCGCTGTTCCAAAGGATAGACTGTTGTATTTCCTTATGTAAGGGAAAGTTTTTATTTATCCTCTTTGGAATGTGTTGTATTTACACCTTTCTCATCACTAGAGGTCAGATTTGTATGCACAATCAAGTAGTAAAATATGCAAGGAAAAAGTAAAAGATGTGCACCATAATATGCAAAAACAAATGAACAAAAATCAAATAATTTGTTTTGTCGAAAATCATAAAAGGTAAGTCCTGAGATTTTCTTCTTAGAAGTTCCTATCTCTATCACTGAAAAATGTTTAATACAATGAGAATGTCCTTTTGACATCGCATGTCATCACAGGTGCATGAGAAAAACACACATATTCGTAGGTCAAGTCCTCTTGTATTTAACCCGACAACTTTTTACTAATTTGACAGACTGTTTTGTAATCAGGATTTTTATTTAATACCTGACTAAGCTTATCGAATGCAAATTTAGCAGCACTGTAAGTTTCAAAAGACAATGCCACTGACATTTGATATATATCAAAGAAAGTGAGTACTGCAAGGAATTAATTCAAGCCTCCAGCTGTGTTATAATTTTAGGTAATTCAGAGAAGCGGTTATGGATGTACTGGATCTTTTGCTCAATGTCATCTTCAGAAAAACCTTCCTGAGCTATCACAATGCTGGCTGCATCTTCTACATTTAAGAAATCTAACAATGTTTTCAGGTCACTGAAATGGTTCGTGTAGTATGACACAGCCTCTAACCATGAACCCCAATGAAACTGTCTAAGAAGGTAAGGGCAAAGTTGGAAGTAGTTCACGCACATACTCTTTGCATAATGTAGATTCGACCGTTACACTTTTGATTCCGTATTTTCTAAGAAATCCTGAAGATGCACATTATTCAGTTTCTACAATGGAATGTTGGAACTTATTAAAGCTAAAAACAATTCTTTAGAAAAATTGTCACTTGAATTTGAATGTTCACCTAGTTTGCTTGTAATCAATTGTTGATTTAAAGTAGATTTCTTCTTAACCCTTTCCCTATGATGCACTATATTAATATGCTGCACAACTCAAATTTTTTCTTTGCCAAAACACTTTTAGCATACCAGACAAAACAATACTTTACTGTATTCACTAAAAACAATATTTCCAAAATCATTTATATAACAAGGCAGTTTATGATATTTTCGTGGGCGGCATTCCTCAAACTAATGCACCATTCACATCTACCTTCTTCATGTATCAACACACAAGTGAGACTCTCAGTCCGAGTGTGACGGAACACTTGATAACATGGGAAACAACCAACCATGTGATGACATGCCTAGTGCAGATTGGATTTGCTTAACTGCATGACAACTCGGTGGGGAGTCCCTATTTTCTCTCCTAATCTTAACTGCCCAATAATATATCATAACACACACATAAATTCCCTTGTTACACATGCACGCACACTAGTTTTATTTTATTTTAAACCCAATTGACTGCAGAGACCTTATTAATTAATTTGTAACTAGCTGATGACAAATGGAATAAGCAATAATTCAATATGACAGTTGCAAAAAAATATGAATTTTTACCTTAAAAATACGAGTAAACCTTACAAACCCTAAAAGTTTAAAATATGCATGTAAAATGATTTTCCCCCAGAATATGTATTTATATGCACTATCAAACACTGGCCAAAGGTCTATGAAGGTGTGACTTAAAAAATATAATTATATAATTATCATTTACCTTTAGATATTTAAAAAAGAACATACATTTTGCATACAAATCCAGGCTCTACTCATCACTAAACCATTAAATATAACCCGCCTCGGTGGCGTAGTTGGTTAACGCGCTGATTCGTGTTGAGCCAGACTGCCGAGGACGGGGAGATCGAGGTTCGAATCTGAGTCGGGTGAACTGGGAGTGGTTTTTCCTAAATGGTTTTCCACTCTCCCTCCACACAAATATGGGTTCACTTCCTTTAAATTCAACCTTCCCAATTCCCAACCCATTAGAGTAATTAGTCCTTAAGCGTATAACCTGAACGGGTAGTAAGACGTGGTGCTAATATTATTATTATTATTATTATTACACAAAACATAATATAAATACTATTATAGCTGCCTAGGAGGTCAGACAAAAAAACATGGAAATATAAGAAATATATTTATTTGGTCAAACAACATTACAAAGTAAAACAGATAATTTTATTTTTATTTTAATTGTTCTTTTTCTTCCTAAATATCAGTGTTGCAACATAACATTCAAGTCGTAATGAGTGAAGTTTGAAAATTTAAACTTCTTCAATCACTAAATCAAATCGATCTTCTTCAGGAATAAGGATTGCATCGATGTTGTAGAATGAAGCATGTAAAGCAATAATAAAAAATGAGGTACCTAAAAGTACAACAATTTATTAGTACATGTACTTAAGATTGTATAATCAATTTTAGACCAAAAAGAGTATTAGTAGGGTTAAGTTGATGGATACCCTTTTTAAGCTTTGAAATTCCTCAACTTTTCCCCTGTTTTCTAGATAAAAAAATATGCATAACAGAATTTTATTTACAAAATTATAAATAGAAATTCTGCTATTCCATGAAGTGGTGATAAAACTAGTACTTTACACTAGATCAGGGATGTCATGGCTTGGTCTTAAATGCATCTTGTTTGCTGTTGAAGACGACAAGTTATGAACCAAACAAATATTTTGGCTAGAAAAAATACATGTTTCAAACTAATGTGGAAAATAGGTTTATTTTTATTTTAACACATTTTATATATATGTATATAAAAAAATTTATTGTCTTATTTTCTATGAAGGTGGTTGAAATACCGTGCAGAGGAGAATTTGGATTTCAAAATTCTCCTGACCGATAATTTATCCTTGCATCCTCATGACATTTCTGACTTGGATGAGCATGTGAATATTTTTTTCCTTCCTTCCAACCAATGGATGGCAAAGGTGTAATTTCGAGTTTCAAGCTTTACTATTTTTGCCATGTGTTTAGTTACTTGTCGTGGCTACAGACAGTGTACACAAGGCCATTAACATCATCTCCATGATTTGAGAATAGGTTTCCTAAATATGCCTCACCGTGGTTTGGCGAAATCTGTGGCCTGATTGAGTCAGAGATTTTAAACAATTTGAGGAGATTATACCAGGTGTAAACACGAACCTACACAACAATGCTCATGAAGTAGGTTTACAGAATCTAGAAATGCAGGACATGGTTTATGCCAGAGGTTTAGGAACTTGGTGTCAAAGAGTTACCAAGAGCTGGCCCCAGATCCCGAACCTAACAGTAAATAGGATGAGCCTGCACCCACATTTTGACCAAAAGTGTGACTGCTGCATTCCGCCATTTTGAAGAATGACTTCAGATACTTACTGATGTAAGTATAACACAGCACAAAAGTCCAGAGGATCACCATGAAGGGCCTTAAGTGTTACCAAAAAATCTACGAGAAAAATATCGTCTTCCTGTCCTGTATCTACAAAGGCTGCAGAAGAAGCCAGTAAGGTAGGAAAAAATACAAGGTGGAGTATTTTGTTTAGGTTAGCTTAGTACTTGTACAAAAATGTTTCTTGTTTACTTTTGCAACTATCTCTCTTGTGATTTTATCTAAGGTGAACGATTTCCGAAATGACTTAATTTGTAGGTATTTTGGGGGACCTAAGAACTTAACCCCTAGACTTGGCATTTATTTTTATGGGAACACATAACCTTTATAACATTGTGTTTTTCAGTATTGTAACATAACAAAATAGCAAGAATTACTGTAGTCACGAAGAGTAACACAACACCTCTCCATCATATAGCAAATGACATATCATGTTCCAATTTGGGGGTCTCAGGATTTATTCTAAGTTACCACTTTGGTTAAAACTAGAGATGGGTCGAATCCTATATTTTTAAAATCTGAATCTTGAATCCAACTCTTAAATTTTCTTTCAAATCTTAAATCCAAATATGAATCCTCAAATCTTTAAAATATAAAATTCTAGTTAAAGTTAGAATATTTAAAATTTTTGTTCAAGGCTTGGTGCCAATGACATAAGCATTTTTTTTTGGTTATTTCTATTACATCATAAACAACAAAGAGAACACTTTTTTAGTAAATTAATTGTATTACTAATATTTTGTCAATTTTTGTGATTATGTTAGTTTTCAAACTACACAAGTCTATAGTAATTGCTTTTACCAATTGCTTAAAATTGTTATATCAAGTGTAAGTCTTCATAATTGTATTTGAGATTTTTATGAATCTCAAATCTCTCAAATACCATAGGATTTAAGGGATTTAAGGATTGGAGCATCCAATCTCTAGTTAAAATGTTTTGATGTGGTGGATCTGGCTTGTCAATAAAGCCTTGAGTGGTATTATCCCTGGTAGTGAGATTCAGTACTTAGGGGGTCACTTGGTTGGGCTCTTGGAGGGACATTGTTATACTTAGGATTCATCATCTTGGTGACTATGAGTGTTTGGATGGTGTTATCCTTACTATTATAAATGCGAATGTGAATTTGTTTGTTTGTTACGCTTTCACGCCTAAGCTACTCGACCGATCATCATGAAATTTCACATACACGTCATGGGTACAGAGAAGGACATAGGGTACCTTTCATCCAGAAAAAAAATGCAAATGTGAGTTTGTTTGTTTGTTTGTTTGTTACGCTTTCACGTCTAAAGCCTAAACTACTCAACCGATCATCATGAAATTTTGCATACACGTTGTCATGGGTACAGGAAAGGACATAGGGTACCTTTCATCCATAAAAAATGCGAATGTGAGTTTGTTTGTTTGTTTGTTACGCTTTCACGCCTAAATCCTAAACTACTCGACCGATCATCATGAAATTTCGAATACACATTGTCATGGGTACAGAAAAGGACATATGGTACTTTAATCCAGAAAAAATGCGAATGTGAGTTTGTTTGTTTGTTTGTTTGTTACGCTTTCACGTCTAAAGCCTAAACTACTAGACCGATCATCATGAAATTTCGCATACACGTTGTCATGGGTACAGAAAAGGACATAAGGTACCTTTCA
>CABFWO010009465.1:0-12065 GCA_902155825.1 Timema genevievae
TGTCATTTTTCAATTTTCAGAATGATATCTAACTGAACCAACTACCATTAATATAGCTTCGGCTATTTACACTTAATAAATATATCTATCTATATTTACTCATCACATAAATTACATATTATGTTATACTAGCAACAATATCTCATCAATTATTTGTTTTATTTTATTTTATTTTTTCTATTGGTAGCTGACCACTTATTGTTGATTATCCTACAAAATTTTCATACGTTTTAATAAATAAAAATTTCACAAAACTTCCAACAATTTGTATTTTAAATAAATCATATTTATTATAAATAAGGTAATTATAATCTTGTTATTTTAAGTGATTATTTATTTAATATCTCGTATATTATCTTCTAATTTCTCTTTTTATTTACATTTCTAATGTTTAGATTTATTGTACCTACTATTACTGATAGATTTTATTAAATATTTATCAAATACAAATCTTAAATTTATTTCCAAACTTTAAAAATAGATACAATTTAATTTAGGGTTAAAATATATAAAAATTGAATTTAAAAAATAGTTTGGTAAACTAGGGTGTCACTGACAAATGATATTTTTCGTATTGTCTATAAAAACATAAACCACAAAAAGAACACTTATTTCGTTAATTAATTATTTTAATACAATTTTTTCCATTTTTATGATTCTTCTTCCCAGCTACACAAGTCTTTATAATTCTTTTTACCAATTGCTTAAAATTGTTAGTTTAAATCAGAGTTCATAATTCTACTCTAGATGCTTTTTGAGATTTTGTGTTTCTCAAATATCATAGGAATTAAAATTTTAAGAACCCAGTATATTTTTAATGTAAATGCTGGTACATTTCCTCTAAATTCAACCTTTCTCATTCTTAACAATTAAATGTTGCTAGTGTTTATACAACCCGGATGGCCAATAAAACGAAGTGAATAAAAAGCAGATCTTATATTTGAAGATTACTTTTGTACTGTAAATATTTCTACACTAATTCCCTCGTCATCCTACAGCTGTAGAATTATGTAAATATCACTATCCTAATGCCCTCTTACTTTAACAGCTGTAGACTGTTGACAATATCACTACCCTAATGATCTAATTTTATAACGGCTGTAGCCTGTTATGAGTATCGCTACCCTAATGCCGTCTTCCTTTATCGGCTGTAGTCTGTTTTCATTATCACTATCATATCACCTTGTTCTTATAACAGTTGGAGGCTATAGTCAATATTCCCTCTTCCTCTAACGGCTGTAGACTGTTGTTAATATCACTATCATAATGTCCTCTTCTTATAATGGTGTAGACTATTGTCACTATCACTAACCATATGCCCTACTCATAACGCAAATGTATAATATTGTGAATATCACTACCCTCCTGCCCACTTCATCATAAAGCTATAGGATATTGTTAATATCCCTTCCTAAGTTGCTCTTCCTCTAATGGCTCTAGACTATTGTCAATATCACTACCCTAGTGCCATTATCCTCTAACGTCTGTAGACTATTGTCAATATCACTATCCTAGAGTCCTCGTCATCTTTGAACACTTTCTGAAATAACATTTATTGCACCTATTGCACTTATCTAACAATTGAACTGACCTTAGCCTAATTCAAACAATAAATTCAGTATTGGTATAAATCACCGTTTAACACTCAGTGGCATTTTCAAATCTTCTTCGCCGGCATGATTATATTATGCGCACGCCTACCAATTTTTTTTGTCAAGGCCTTTAAGAAATTTTGGCGTGTGTGGGAGTTAGTATTTGAAAAATATTTCTACGAAAGATAATCAAGAATGTACACCTATTTGAGTGGACAACCATTTAGGGAAAAAAATCTTAGTGAACCCAGCCGGGATTCAAAACCTGACTCCTCAATTAATGTCAAGCCAGATTGGATGGGCTTTAGTATATTCATAGACCTCTCTCTATGGCTTAATCCAATTGTATACTGATTCTAGTTAAGTTAAGTTAGCAAACATTTATTAAATACTAAAGAAGACATAGACACAGAGGCGAGGACTATATTTGAATAGACTTGAGAGAGATAGGAATTCAAACAATAAATTCAGTATTGGTATAAATCACCGTTTAACACTCAGTGGCATTTTCAAATCTTCTTCGCCGGCATGATTATATTATGCGCACGCCTACCAATTTTTTTTGTCAAGGCCTTTAAGAAATTTTGGCGTGTGTGGGAGTTAGTATTTGAAAAATATTTCTACGAAAGATAATCAAGAATGTACACCTATTTGAGTGGACAACCATTTAGGGAAAAAAATCTTAGTGAACCCAGCCGGGATTCAAAACCTGACTCCTCAATTAATGTCAAGCCAGATTGGATGGGCTTTAGTATATTCATAGACCTCTCTCTATGGCTTAATCCAATTGTATACTGATTCTAGTTAAGTTAAGTTAGCAAACATTTATTAAATACTAAAGAAGACATAGACACAGAGGCGAGGACTATATTTGAATAGACTTGAGAGAGATAGGTTGTAATGAGATAGACTGGATAGAATAAGCTAAAAATATGGATACTGGTAATGAGGTGGACTGGATAAAATTAGCTCAAGATAGTGATAGGGTGTAATAAGATAGACTGGATAGAATTATCTCAAGATAGGGATAGTGTGTAATGAGTTAGTCTGGATAGAATTAGCTCAAGTTAGTGATAGCGTGTAATGAGATAGACTGAATAGAATTAGCTCAAGATAGGGAAAGGGTGTAGTGTGATAAAATGGACACAATTAACTCAAGATAGAGATAAGGTGTAATGAGGTGGACTGAATAGAAATAGATCAAGATAGTGATAGGTTGTAATGGGTTGAACTGGATAGAATTAGCTCAAGATATTGTTTGGGTTAAATGGGTTGGACTGGATTGATTTAGATCAAGATAGGGATAAGGTGTAATGAGGTGGACTGGAAAGAATTAGCTCAAAATAGGGATAATGTGTAATGAGGTGGACTGAATAGAAATAGCTCAAGATAGTGATAGGTTGTAATGGGGTGAACTGGATAGAATTAGCTCAAGATATGGTTAGGGTGTAATGGGGTGGACTGGATTGATTAAGATCAAGATAGGGATAAGGTGTAATGAGGTGGACTGGAAAGAATTAGCTCAAGATAGGGATAATGTGTAATTAGGTGGACTGGAAAGAATTAGCTCAAAATAGGGATAGCTCACGTACTTTAATGAGTGCGGTAACGAACTATTGAGCTACTAATGCCATAGAGCAAGTAAGTAAAGTTATATTAATTCAATTAATTTTATCGTTTAGTTTTAACATATTGTTAGTTTTTAAATCCGTTTTCGTGTTTGTGTATATATATATATATTCTGATTTTTGTAGGAATAACAGTTCGTTTAACCATTTTAATATATCCATACATAGAGCTATTCTATCTGAAGTTGTTAATGTTGATAGATATTATCAATAACTACAAAATAACTTAAATAAAATAGTAAAATGTTATCAATGTTGCCTGCAAATATATATGTTTGGACTTTTTAGACTTTTCTTGAAAAAAAATCATAGTATATACAAAATATAGATCTAAAATTTAATCTCAAACGCAAAAAACTTGTGTGAATTTGATTTTTCTTTTACTTTTTTGACTTTCTAGTAAAGTTCGTGCCAGTGGGTTCACTGTAAAAAAGCTTCTGACTCATCTTGTCTGTTTTTCGGGCTAAGGGACTGTCAGGGTTAAAAGACTAGCTGATTATAAAATAAAATATAATTTTCAAAAATATTTTTTCATTTTTATCACTGCAAATGAGACTTCATTTCTTCCCAGCTATACGGCTGTGATCCTTACATAACAAGTGTAAATACGCGTTATCGTATTTATGGCTATGGTTTATGTAAAAAAAAATTCTTTTGAAAATATTAAAAATAAAGCGGTAGGAATTAGTGAGTTAAATAAATTAAAATTTAGAAGTATCATTATAACAAGCTTATAAAAAAAATCTTATTTCGCGACTACCTTCTGTATTTTCTTCTAACACTTATTCTGTGTCGTTATAATTTATTTTGCTAGATTTGCCTGAATCGTTGTTTGCATAGTCTGGGGTGTCAATCTTGAAATATATTGGTTCGATGGTGAATGATATATAGGATATGGAAGTTCGTTCCTATATGCTGAAGTGTTTTACCTCCTAAATGTTTCCATGCTCTAAATTCACTAAAATAAGAGTACAAATATTCTTAAGTCTAACTCCTAAATCTTTACTCCATTAATTCTAATCTTCGGATATCCCGAACAGGTAATAAGGCTGAGTGCAGTATACAAATTGTTTGACTTAAGTAAATAAGTAAGTTTGACTCGGTAAGCGCGAAATTCCCATGCAGATGTTTTGCTTAAACATAATATCAATTCTACGATGTGTTATTTTTAAAATAGTCATTATTATTTTAAAAATACAGTTTTCGACAAAATAGAGTGGAAATATTCCAACAGGGCTCTTTTTCTATAACAACCTATATTTTAGGTTTTATTATTAGAAATAATGTGTGAAAACTATGACATAATTTAATTTTTAACGACTTATGAAGTATATTTGCAGAGTAATGAGATTAAGCTTGATGAAAAAGAGCTCTAAATTTATCCTTCCTCCAACAAATATAATAATTTCTTAATGAACTCACAAAAGAAAAGTTTAATACATTTGAGAATCAGCCGCGAGCTTTTTTCTTCACTTTAAGAAAAGAAGATTCGTAGTTTTCTTTTCCCTCTTTCTTACTGACATGACTTAAGATGATTTTAGGTGAAGGCTAAAACTAATAAAAGGATTAGACTGAATAGATAATTAAGTGTAAATAGCCGAAGCTATATTAATGGTAGTTGGTTCAGTTAGATATCATTCTGAAAATTGAAAAATGACACCTGGACACGGNCCGGGACCTTTGGCTTAGTACGCCAATGCTCTAACCACTGAGCTATCCAGGATTCGTCCCGTGCCCATGGTCATTCTTCACTCATAGAGAAGTCGATCCATAAAACCACACAGACCATTGCATTTTAAGCCATGTGGTCTGAGATCTATTAATAATTTCTCGCTGAATGAAGCGGCCATCTTACGCTGGGTTTCACTATTTATTAATATTATATATTTCGCTAAAATTATTTCAGTTTAAAAGTATATTTTATAATGGTCCCTATATTTGCCTGCTCAATCTTGGTTTTCCACCATTTGGAGTAGTTGTTTCTATTAGTTTTGTAAATCTTAAACCTCCCCCAACTCGCTCCCAATTTCTTCAGCTCTTAGTAAAAAAATGTCAAATTTTAAGATGAATTTGGTTATCTCGAATTTTCCCTTTACCTACTTGCCAAATTTCAGTGTTCCACCCCACTGAAAAATAGGCTAGTTTTTTCAATAATTAAAAGCAACACCATCATCTGTGCATGCACCACGGGACCCATCGTGTTGAAGAACATGAGATTTACCACCCATTTTCCCCTCTATACCCCCTTAGGTGATGAGATTTAAAAATATATAATAAAAAGAATCACCCAATTTTAGAAAGGAAACTTGATTTAAAATTTTAAGATTTTATGTCCTTTGGTTACAAAAATATATTATTGTGAAAAGGGGAATATCTCCATACACCAACGATCATAGCAATCAATATTCTATTTTAAAGTTTGAATAAAAAATATTTTTATGAAAACCAACCATTTCTGATTCATATATTTTTATATAGAGCTCAGAGGCTGTAGGATTTTATATGACATACAGGACTATTTTATATAAAAGATTTTTTGTTAATAGTATTACAATTTTACAATGATAATTTATTTCATATCTCTTAATAGCTGCAAAGCTATAATTTAAATTTGAAAATACCCCTCATTAATATTCCATTCAAAGACATTTTCATGGAATGATTAACATTGCCATTTTATTTGTAATTTTTTTCAAAAATGTATTTGAGTTTATTAACGTGCACTTTCTCAACCGAGTATATTACAAACAAACTTGAATTTAAAAGGGACACAACATACAGGCCCATTGCCGTTAATTCATCCCTGTGGGAAAAGGAAGCTTACATTTCACCAATGATAGATTTTTCAGCTATGTCAGGACACGAACCCTATATCACTATCTCAGTATATACTCTACCGAATGAGATAAGTTTTGTTTTTTTACATGTAGTATCTTTGACCGGGTAAGAATTATGATGAGACGTTGCGGATTTATCCGCGCAATTTGATCCGTACGGAAGTTGGTAGCTGTTCAGACTCGTGGAATCCTTAAGTAAAATAAAAGAAAAGTTAAATAAAACATCGTTAATATTTACAAAAACAAGACCTGTTTAAAATTACTTATCTTCATTATAAAGTAGCAATATAATAAATAGATAAGTATGTGTGAGATTCCTACAAAAAATACAAGTTTTTATCATGGAATACCTTGATTAGATAGAACAGTAGCTTGGGTGATGATATCCCTTAGTATCTTATTATCATTTGAGCCTCTTATGTGAAACTCCCATAATGTCATAAATAATCTTGTATTACAGTATCGTGTGTAATATTTTTTTTATATGTACTATACATCTTAGATTCATTAATCAAACTCTTTCGTTATTTAAAATCAAGCAATGATTATAATTTGTTGCAAAGAAACAAGATGTATTTCTATATATTATAATAGTTGTTTCCTAGATACATATAACTGTTGTGTTTTATTTTATCTAGTTAAAATATTTTTCATATGTGAAGTTAATAATTTAAAATAAACTATGTTGTGAACACCAGAATATTTTCTCTAAAAATACAAAGATATTTTAAACATCATTTTGTGTGTTCTCTCACCAGTCAGTAGAACAGTCTCCAAAACTTTTACAATATATGACCCTTATTCTTTTAAACAATCTAAAAATTGTAAAGTTCTGATTAGCCTTTTAGATACAAAATCAAAATAAAATGTTTCTACTTACCAAATCGTTCTTTTTTTAGAAGCTCTGGACACCTTAAAGCCAGAAAAAGACGATATAATATCGGCCGTAGGAAGGGTCCTTCAAGGTGTTTCAAATTGTATTTGTATATATTGGTTGAAATGCATCATTTAAGACAAAAATGATTATTAATTATTAACAGCTTGGCAGATTCCACCAAACAAGACGTCATACCTCCATTTGGCGTCCTTAACGAAGAAATCATTGCTGAAGGCCTTATTTTCCCATTTGATACTTGAAAGAATACTCCCCAAGCATTGTTCCTTAATTCTTCCTGTTCATAATGCTCCAAGATCTCCCTCTTGATGGACGTCAAAGTAGTTAAATTCCTCCTTCTTGTTCCTATAAATGGTGAGGAGTAAAGCGTGGTCATCAGGGTTGGAGCATCTCTGTTACTTCCTGCACGCCACCCTCATTCTTCCTCTTAGTCTTCCAAGTTTCTCTACCCAGAGTCTATTACAAACATTCAATATTTGTCTTATTACCGTAATTGAAATCCTCATGGCTCTATTCATCTAACAAGTGAACCCCCTCGCACAAGCATTCATATTACCGCCTTTTCCCACCTCCGGTGGCAACACCGGTACCTCTCAGAGCTTATACCAACTCGCATTTTTAATGTAGTATCTGAGTCTTGAACCCGTCCCTCCGTCTTCAGTCAGCTCTCTTACTATCTCAAAGGTGATTATATTGTGGTCACTAGTGGTCATCCCATCCAGTACTTTATAGTCCCTAACAATCTCCATCACCTCCCTGTTACAGATTGTCACATCTATATTTGAACTGGCTTCAGCGCTTCCCACATAAGTCGGTGGTTTACCTAAATGGTTCAATACGTCCAATCGTCTCGCAACTATAACCTCTTCCAACTTCTCACACCTCTTGTACGCTCTATATCCACCTATTCTCCCATCTGTACTTAATAGGGTGTCCTTGAAACACAAAGATGAACTTGCGTTCAAATCAGCAAGATATATTATTGGATTTCCCTTGTAAGTGTCATCTATCACTTTTATCTGATCCAGGTAGAGTTCAATATACTCCTTGAACTTGAAATATATAATGACTAGGATGAATGAGCTTATTCCCGATCTAATTTCGACGCAAGTAACCTTTTCACTGCAATATTGATCATCCTTGGTTACCATAATATAATTATTAAAAACCATTATTGCACTCATCAGTGATTTGCCTACTGTCACAATTCATGCAGTAGCTGGTATTTGCTGAATCCTACCACCAACTGTACTATAAGGCTCTTGTAAGCATACCATATTCATCTGAAGTCTTCGTTCATTACGGTCGCACTCCACATAGCGTTTAACAGACCAATTTCTATTGTTTGGTTAACCATCACGGATTATGCATGAAAACTCTGTACCAGAGCCAAACCTCCTTCGAATCAAACGCTATGCAACCGTTGGCTTAACAAAGTGTTGGTAAATTTCCTCAACATTGAAATCCTCATTCCTCCTTTCGAATACCTTTTTCACCTTGTCCAGTAATAGTTATTATCTGTTGGGAGGTTCATCGCTCTGAGCTGTATCCTATATAAATCTTCAGGGGTAGGGAAATCTATGGATCCTCTCTTATCATGACCATTCCTGACCATATGCCTCATCGCCAAATTGAGAGTTTGTTGCTCCTCTAACCTTGAAAGCTGGAAGGTCTCCTCAAAATTCCCATGTATATGGTCCGGGTCTTAAAGGTCAACCTGACCACTCGGTTTGTTTTATTCTTCTACCACTGCTCCATACTTTTCCCCCTCTAATTCCTTCACTTTTTCTGCAGGTGCTAATGGTTATTCCAACGGATGTACCTTACCCCCAATTCCTTTAATTCTCTCTCCAATTTCTTATGTCATTTTACCATGTACATAAAAGTATGGGCCCCTTCTTCCAAAGTTTCCACTTTCAATCTCCCACTTTCCATTCTTTTCTTTTTGTTCCTCCGTAGTCGATGTCAGCTCATTCTCCGATGTCGATATCACTACACTCTTCAACTCCTCTCCTTTCAACTTAATATTATTTCCAGGCTGTAATTCAACACTCCTGATTTCCATACTCACCCTATTTTAAGTTGCCGTCCTCATATTCGTTTTCGTTCTTAATGGTGGGCTCCTTTTGCACGAACTTGTGTACTTAGAAGCCGTAATTTAGAAAATGTATTTAATTTATATTAACTTAATTAACAACAACAAAAATGAAGATATTTTAACATTGAGAGATAGATTTCATATATATATGTAATGAGGATCGTGGTAGCTCATGTACACAAACAATTTCACCTGGAAGGAGGAATTTTAAATTTTCATTAGACCTACTTAGGCCTACTCCTATACTCTTTTTACCCTTTTTAATGATATCACCTTTTTCATCTTTATAAGTATTTTTGTACTTTTAAATTATTTTGCTCGTCTTAGCCGTTATACCATTTTGTCACGTGCTTTTACCTACTTTCATGTTGTCATAAGAAACTCTGAAATTCATTGCCACACCTACAAATGTACACCACTATCGCTAACTTGAGTGAGCCTTATTAAACCCTATCCCTACCTTGAACTTGTTCTATTCAGTCAACATCATTACAGCCTTTATCTATCTTAAGATAGTGCCATCCAGTCCCATTATTACACCCTATCCCTACCTTAACCTTGTTCTATCCAGTCAACCTCTTTCCACCCTTTCTCTTTCAAGTCCATTCTAATTTGGTTCCTTAAGACCAAATCTTACCAATGGTCTCTACCCATTGTGTTTGCCCGTCAGTATTCTGAACAAAGTTCTATATTCTCTCATTCAAACTACATATCCTTCCCAACATCATCTATAAGACTTGATTATTCTAAAAATGTCTTGTAATGAGTGCCGGTTACCCTTTTTACCCCTGTTACTTATGTTAGCCTCTATACCACTTTTAATTTGTATTAGTTTTATCTTTTTTCTGTTTCACAATATTTACCATTTTAACTTTTTTTCTTTTTATCTATTTCTTTAAATTTAATCATATTTATTTTCACCCTTTCTTTATTCACATTTTAATAATTCATCCTTTTTATCATAAATCTTATCTTCCGGGCAAGGCCAGGTACTTCAATGGTAGTCTAATTTATATTAAAGCTGTCATCAGTGAATGGAATAATGGCTGGGTTCTCAAACATCTCTAATCTGTTGGCCTTGTCTGTGATCTTCGGCACGCGATACCAAATAAATCTGAGAAACAACCATCTCAAATCAATGAGCATGTGTATATGACAGCGCATTTACTAAAGAGCTAACAACAAGCAGATGTGGATTCACACGTTCACTGAAAAACTATCTCAGGACATAAACGTGGTCACGTGATGAGCTCTAAGCCAATTACAAGATTTCCACCTTATCCTCGCTAGTTGTTTCACTAAAGTTCAACTCATCTCTAATTCATCCACTCTGCCTGAGATGATTGGCATAGGATAGGAGAACTAATGAAACCTCAGAACCAAAAACCTCAAATCAATGCCCATGCACATTTGCAACGCATGCGCTACACAGCCGTAAAAAAACAGAAAGCTTCGTTAGCAATTTTAAGGAAATTTGAAATAAACCGTTAATGCAAGGCGTGTGTATCGATCTATTTGATTTTGCAGAGACACAGCATTATAATTTGAAAACAACTATCGTAATAATGATTTAAAATATATTATATAAATCCAATTAAAAAAATTGTTGATAATCATCTGTTTTATTTCAATGCATTATGGGTCAACCTAAAGTGTGTGAAGTACTGCACAGGCTTAACATATTTCAATTATAATTTTTAATTACAATAGTGTTGAACATTATCACTGGAAATAAATAGTTTTATTTATTTGAAGTAATTAACCTTCACTGTATGAACAAACAAATTTTAACAAAACATGAGAATTTCTAGAAGTAAGAGCGAAGAATTTACCAATTTTTCTGGGATAATATTTTAACACACCTTCCAGAGTTTTTATACATACCACAATCGACATAGAACCGAACGCTTTACTTCCCCTCAGAAGAAAGTTGCGCTTCGTTTTTAGTTTAGTTTATAGTGAATTGGCTGAGGTTTGACACTTATTAACTGTCTCACCTTGTAGGTTCCCAACCTCGACATGTTTGTGGCCGATCATGTAGTTCCCGGCAGCTCTAAAGAGTTCCTTGAATCGCCTGAAACTTATCAATCCCAGGAGGAAGAAAATTAATATTTCGAACAGGCTCATATTGACAAGATTACGTTTTTAATGAGAAACATTGTAGTACAAAATAGTCAACGAAATACACCAACCAAGTTATGGTTTATTTCGGCCATTTCCGGGGAAACGAATGTTCATTATTGAGTCGATTAAAAGAATATTTTTATTGTTATGAGTTCCATAGGCCCGTAATTTGTGGTTTTGAGCTCCTGTTTATGACAAGCTTTTTAAATAAATTAAAGATATAATAGTTAAATTAATATTATTGCTATATTGTTGCTGTATTATTTCATTCATTGTCCTCAACTTAAAAAAATATTAAGTTAGTATTAATAATGGCCGGTAGGGCACACATAAATCAAACACTATTAGTATGAAACAAACATTCTAACAGTTGTAATCCTTTTAGTTGTAAGGATGACCAGGTATTAGCAATTGGGACTTCCATGAAAGTACTGTTTCTGTTAACTTTAATAAAATTCATTATAAAATATCGATATCATAAATAGATACCTATGTGTGAGATTCCTACAGAAAATACATGTTTTTATCATAGAATACCTTGATTAGGTGGTAGATTATGTTGGGTGATGATATCTCTTAGTAATATTTTATCCTTTTAGCCTCGTACGTGAGGGTACAGTAATGTCGTGGATGATATTAAATTACTGTATCACGTGTAATATGGGCATTTATATTTCTTATAAATCTTAGCTTCATTAATGAAAGTTTTTCTTTTTTGCAATCAAGTAATTTTTAGTATTTGTTGCCAGGAAACCTGACATATTTCAATTATAATAGTCGTTTCATGATAACGTATTATTGCTATGTTTTATTTTATATAGTTAAAATATTTAATTTTCATTGGAAAATAAATAATCTAAATGAAACTATGTTGTGATAGCTTTGAAAAAA
>CABFWO010009466.1:0-12060 GCA_902155825.1 Timema genevievae
ATATATGGTATTTTGAGTGTACGTGCTAGCGAGTAATTAGCACTTTACACTAGGACAAGTTGGTAAGTCAGGGCCAGTTATCTGCTATTAAACAGCTAGGACACTTTGGTAAATCATGGCCAATTATCTGCTACTGAACAGTTAGAACACGTTGATAAATCAGGGACAGTTATTTTATATTAAACAGCTAGAACAATTTGGTAAATCAGGGCCAGTTATCTGCTACTAAACAATTAGTACAAGTTGGTAAATTAGGGCCAGCTATCTGCTATTAATCAGATAGGACAATTTGGTAAATCGAGGCCAGTTATCCTCTATTAAACAGCTAGGACACGTTGGTATCTCAGGGCCAGTTATATACTAAAGCTAGGACACGTTGGAAAATCAGGGCCAGTTATCTGCTATTAAACAGCTAGGACACGTTGGTATATCAGGCCAGTTATCTGCTATTAAACAGCTAGATCAGGTTGGTAAATCATGGCCAGCTATCTGCTATTAAAAAGTTAGGACACGTAGGTGAATAATGGCCAGTTATCCTCTATTAAACAGCTAGAACACTTTGGTAAATCAGGGCCAGTTATCTGCTACTAAACAGTTAGGCTACGTTGGTAGATCAGGGTCAGTTATCTGCTATTAAACAGCTATGCTACGTTGATAAATCAGGGTC
Organism: Timema genevievae; assembly: GCA_902155825.1. Taxonomy (NCBI): domain Eukaryota; kingdom Metazoa; phylum Arthropoda; class Insecta; order Phasmatodea; family Timematidae; genus Timema; species Timema genevievae. The sequence continues at coordinate 668 of CABFWO010009466.1, forward strand.
AGTTATCTTCTACTAAACACCTAAGCTACGTTGGTAAATCAGGGCCAGTTATTTGATAGTAAACAGTTAAGCTTCGTTGGTAAATCAGGGCCAGCTATCTGCTACTAAACAGCTAGGCTACGTTGATAAATCAGGGCCAGTTATCTTTGAGCAGCAGGCCGGAAAGATGGAGATATCGACCAGATATGTGTGTTTGAACGTTGTGTGTTTCAATCAATAGTAATTAAGGTGCAATTAGAAGACACCAGGAGTGTGAAGGTGTTGCGGTGATCAGGGGGAGAACTGCTTTAATAGCAAATCAATAGCATTCTACTTCAGACAAGAGGGTAGAGGGGAGAAACGGTTGGTTGTAGAAGAAGAGAACCAAATAAGTTAAAGATCACAAGAAATACGTCTTGTCAATAATATCAGGTTCATCCGGCATCTTGAACAGCTGTCAGGTCTCAACCGTGGGCGAGAACGTTTCTGAGTTTTAAGCCCCCTCTGAGATATTTTAGTTCGAAACTTGCTGGAGTGAATTTTTTGTCCTCATGCGAGGTTACCACCCAGGCTAGTAATTCATGACACACTTCACTTTTTCCACCTTCACTAAAAGAGTGTTTTGAAAGGGCTTTTAGAAATAATACTTTGATTATTATTATTTTCATCTGTTGATAATAATCTCCTGATTGAGAGGTAACTATTGCGTCACCCTAGCCTTGGTTTGTGAGACAGTGGGAAGTGTGTGTTGAATGTTGACATGATGGAAGTGTGTGTTGAATGTTGACATAGTGGAAGTGTGTGTTGAATGTTGACATAGTGGAAGTGTGTGTTAAGTGTTGACACGGTGGAAGTGTGTGTTGAATGTTGACACGATAGAAGTGTGGGTTGAATGTTGACACGATATAAGTGTGTGTTGAATGTTGACACGATATAAGTGTGTGTTGAATGTTGACACGGTGAAAGTGTGTGTTGAATGTTGACACGGTGGAAGTGTGTGTTGAATGTTGACACGATAGAAGTGTGTGTTGAATGTTGACACGGTGGAAGTGTGGGTTGAATGTTGACACGGTGGAAGTGTGGGTTGAATGTTGACACGATAGAAGTGTGGGTGTAATGTCGACACGGTGGAAGTGTGTGTTGAGTGTTGACATGACAGAAGTGTGTGTTGAATGTTGACACGGTAGAAGTGTGTGTTTAGTGTTGACACGGTGGAAGTGTGTGTTGAATGTTGAAACGGTGGAAGTGTGTGTTGAATGTTGACACGGTAGAAGTGTGTGTTGAATGTTGACATGGTGGAAGTGTGTGTTGAATGTTGACACGGTGGAAGTGTGGGTTGAATGTTGACACGGTGGAAGTGTGGGTTGAATGTTGACACGATGGAAGTGTGTGTTTAGTGTTGACACGGTGGAGGTGTGTATTGAATGTTGACACGACAGAAGTGTGTGTTTAGTGTTGACACGGTGGAAGTGTGTGTTGAATGTTGACACGGTGGAAGTGTGTATTGAATGTTGACACGGTGGAAGTGTGGATTGATTGTTGACACGATGGAAGTGTGTGTTTAGTGTTGACACGGTGGAGGTGTGTATTGAGTGTTGACACGACAGAAGTGTGTGTTGAATGTTGACACGGTGGAAGTGTGTATTGAGTGTTGACACGGTGGAGGTGTGGGTTGAATGTTGACACGATGGAAGTGTGTATCTAGCGTTGACATGGTGGAAGTGTGTGTTGAATGTTGACACGGTGGAAGTGAAGGTAGCTAACCAGCTGTGTTGAATCAGGCTTCACTCCCGCCAACCATCTTACTTCCTCACAGAAGAATGCGGACAGGCGCGACTTAATGAAGCCATTAATTATACACGCGCCGGTGCTGCTCTCTAACACGACCCCCCGCAACCAAAGGTTGTGTATGGATCTACTTGGTAAAAAGATTTAGTAATACATTTTCATAAATTAGCCCTCCCCCCTCGTCCACCTCCCCCACACTTCTTCCCGTTTTTCGCTTTCCTTACATTTTACTGGAAAAGAAACATCGTTATTATTTCCGTCTAATGTAAAAGTCAGACGCCATATTTTTGTGCGTGCTTCGTATCCAGGCTATACACATAATTAGAACAATGAGGGAGGATCGGTAAGATTAGTTTGAGAGAAAATGTATCCGCATTCAAGTGAAGGGAGAGTTGGGGAAACCATTTAGGATAATACCGCCTTTTGTTCATTCGGCTGAGATTATATCTTCAATCTTCCTCTTCACAGGGAAAAGTATCAGACGAGTCTAAAGTCTTGGTCTATGTACCCACATATGTGGTTCGGACCCCATCTTGTCGTACTTGGCAGCCATCTTGTCACACTTGGCAGACATATGGTTGAACTTGACAGCCATAACTGTACCTCTGAGAAAAAAATAGATGATCTTCCTTCATATTTCAACTCTTAAGATTCAGGAAGTCTTATCAATAGGAAAACAAAATGGCTGAAAAGCGGTACATGGGCGGGAACAAAAGAGATTACGGTGTTTTGACGCAGTCAGACAATATGGCTGCCTATGATCGAGTTTCCTTTAATCAGAGTTAAGCGGAACTTGCCCGACTGAGGTCCTCAAACATTATTGTAGTTCCTACATTTACATTTATTTTATAACCAGACATTATCTTTAATAGCTACATTTAATAAAAATCTGTTTAAATTATAAATGCAGAAACGTTTTTATTCGTTTCTCAAGGAATAATCTGCAGCACTTTTAGCAATTGCTGCTCTTCCCGGTATAGACATGGTTAAACGCTAATGAAAATAATAGCTACTCTCTTGTTCTCGTTATAGAAATGGTTAAGCACTAATGAAAATAATAGCTACTCTCTTGTTCTCGTTATAGACATGGTTAAGCACTAATGAAACTAATAGCTACTTTCTTGTTCTCGTTATACATGGCTAAGCACTAATGAAACTAATAGCTACTTTCTTGTTCTCGTTATAGACATGGTTAAGCACTAATGAAATTAATAGCTACTCTCTTGTTCTCGTTACAGACATGGTTAAGCGCTAATGAAACTAATAGCTACTCTCTTGTTCTCGTTATAGAAATGGTTAAGCACTAATTAAACTAATAGCTACTCTCTTGTTCTCGTTATAGACATGGTTAAGCGCTAATGAAACTAATAGCTACTCTCTTGTTCTCGTTGTACATGGATAAGCACTAATGAAGCTAATAGCTACTCTCTTGTTCTCGTTATACATGGCTAAGCACTAATGAAACTAATAGCTACTCTCTTGTTCTAGTTATAGACATGGTTAAGCGCTAACGAAACTAATAGCTACTCTCTTGTTCTCGTTATACATGGCTAAGCACTAATGAAACTAATAGATACGTTATTGTTCTCGCTATAGACATGTTTAAGCACTAATGAAATTAATAGCTACTCTCTTATTCTCGTTACAGACATGGTTAAGCGCTAATGAAACTAATAGCTACTCTCTTGATCTCGTTATACATGGCTAAGCACTAATGAAACTAATAGCTACTTTCTTGTTCTCGCTATAGACATGTTTAAGCACTATTAAAATTAATAGCTACTCTCTTGTTCTCGTTACAGACATGGTTAAGCGCTAACGAAACTAATAGCTACTCTCTTGTTCTCGTTATACATGGCTAAGCACTAATGAAACTAATAGTTACTTTCTTGTTCTCGCTATAGACATGTTTAAGCACTAATGAAATTAATAGCTACTCTCTTGTTCTCGTTACAGACATGGTTAAGCGCTAATGAAAATAATCGCATTCTTTAGAGTATTCAGGGAAACCTCGAATCGATTCTTCGCTGGCTCCCCAGACAATGTGGGCTCTGATCTGGGAGGATGTAAACTGGAGAGGAACTAGGAACATAAATATAAAACGACGGAAAGTTCTGGGAGGATATAGACTTGAGAGTAACTCTGTAATATTGTTGGAAAATAAAAGTTTACATATTTCAGACGCTTTTTATGACATATTGTAAAGATAGAAAACTGAGGTGGCATTTGATAATGTTCCTCTTGTTCGTTAGTTTCCAACTGACACGAAACTAAAAGACTGTTCTTTCCCAAAACCAAGATGGCGTCGTTGGGCTGTTGCTACTTAACTCCATATCCTCATAACCTTTCGTAATCCTACTGGACTATAAACCAACTCTTAAGGGGGACTTCTTGGTAAATGAGAAATTGCCGCTCAGACGTTCAGCTCTAACGAAATATTTAATTCTACGATGTGTTATTTCAAAATATATTTCACTCCAAAATAAAGCCCTCCTTATCAATCCTATATTTTGAGTTTTATTGATAGAAATAAATGTGTTAAAATGTGACATTATCTCATTTTCAACGACTTTTTAATCATAATTATGAAGCTATGAGACTAGTCTTGATGAAAAAGGGCTCTAGATCTAGCCTCCCTCTGACAAATACAGTCAATGTTTGATATTAATTGAGAACTAGCAGCGATCTTTCCTCTCTACTTTGGGATGAGAAGTTTCTTAGTTTTCTTTCCCCTCTTTCTTATTGACATGACAAAGGGTGGTTGTAGGTGAAGGGGGAATGGAGTACAGGCTTAGCCATAGTATAATTATTATAATTATTAGTACCACGTCTTACTACCCTTTCGGGCTATACGCACTTACGCTAATGTGTAATGGTGAGGTGATTGTGAGATGAAATGGAGGACTTACAGTTTAACGTGGAATCCGAACCACGGTGGAGGTCTGGAATTCCACACATTCACAAGTTTTGATTAATACACGTCTTGTCAGAGGTGAAGGAAGGGTTTGGCAACTTAGCCATAGTAGAGAAGTAGTTCCAGAAAACAGCACAGACCATTGTATTTTAAGCCGTGTAGCCTGACAGCTATTGATATTTTCTCACCCACTTTGGTGACCGCATTGTCTAAGGCGTCACTCTTGCAATAGAGTAAACTATCGATGACGGGGAGATCGTGGTGTTGGACCCCGGATGGGTGAACTGAGGATGGTTTTTTCCTTAATGGTCTCACACTTTCTTTACACACAAATGTAGGTACACTTCCTCTAAAGTCAGCCTTTCTCATACTTAACCCATAAGCGTAACTAGTACATAAACGTGTAGGCTGAATGGGTAGTAAGACGTGGTGCTAAAAAAGAAATGCTCGCTGACCGATACAACCTCCAATCGATGTCATGTCTACGACCGAGGGAGCAAACGTCGGGTACAGTCACTGGTTAATAAAACATGGGTTGGTGTTTTGGTGTCTGTTCCACGGCTGTCGTAAAAACCAATAGCTCGTGTGGGGGGGGGGAGGGGGAGGATGGGGGTTGTTCGGCCGGTAGACTACACTGCCGCTGTTAACAATACGCAAAAGAAATGAAAACACATCGCCGAGGTGTGTAAAGAAAGAGCTATAAAAACACTGTGATGGTAGTTTCCTTGAAAACCAACCAAAAAACAACCACCTGAAAACACTTTGTAGTTCGCTCCGGATTGTGTAAGGTGTGTCGTTAAACCCCGGAGTTATTCATGAAAGTAGGTAGAAGGAACGGCTCCGGTCATCCATTACTCCGGGACATTCACTTGGAATTATTCAAATGGTGGATGGAGGGGAAAAGGGGGGACGGAAAGATATTAAAAAAATAGTGCAAATCACACACAAAAAATAAGGGAGTATTTCTCTCTTCTTTATCAAGAATTTAAATTACAAATGAAACACAAATCTCGGCTCGTTTTTAAAAACAATATTGGTTATGATTTCCATCACTAACGAAACAATATTGATGTTTGGATCGTACACATATGAAAGCCCCTAGGTGGAGTCAGGAGGTCCCTGGTACTAATTACTTGTGTGTTACAAGTCCATGTGAAAAAAATTAACTGCTTAAATAATTTTTAGTTAATTTTACTGTATTTTTTTTCCTTCCGCCACGTCTCACAATCTTTACCGGGTCATTTTAAACACGTTTTTGGCGTAGGAAGGAGAAAAGTAGAATTTAGAGGAAATGTACTCACATTTAGGAGGATAGAAATTGATAGATCCCTTAGGAGGAAAAACCCTTCCTAAACCTAGCTAGGATTCGAACCATGACCTTCACATCACGAGCAAACCTGATTATAAGAGCTTGACACACCAATGCGGCTATTAGCTGTTAGTTCTAATATTGTTTGTAAACTAGTCTTGAAGATTACTTCCTATGTGTATCGTCTTGTTTACATTTGACCGCCTATGTTGTTGAGTGGTCAGAGTTCCTGGCTACTGGACCACAAGTCCACAAGTAACAGGGTCAAACTCAACCTCGTGAAGACAAATTAGGCGCTAATTTAACAAACAAGTAGCGGCTCTAGTCTAGAAAATTGAGATTAGCGGCCAGAGGGTTCATTGTGATGACCACAAAACACCCTCTATTCGCAAATGTTGGCACTATCACCGCTGACAGGAGCCATCGCTCGGTTGGTATGGCTCGATTTAGGACTGATGCCATGGAGTTTTCTTTTTGCATTTCTTAAATATTTAAAAATGTACGCCTTTTAATTTAATTATTTAGATTATTAAAAATGTAATGGTACCTAAGATAATGTCATGGTCCGGTGATGACCTTCACGACCTTGGAATTGAAAAATTTAAAAAGCCAACATAGTAAAATAAATATTTCACTCTTCTCTCGCAAAAAAAACCCCTAAATGATCACATGTTTACATATCAAGGTCAGGTTCATTCTTAAACAATTAGGCGTTAAGGTGTCCGTAAAGACACGTGCCAGAGAATAAACTCAATGTTATCTACTACGCCGGTTCATATTCGACTTTTGATGATTGGAATATGGTGTAACACATGTGACAATCTGCTGTAGCTTTACAAGGAAAAACCATAATTTTAAACAATCACAAGCTGGCATCCATTCTTTTGAATATTTTGATTTCTAGCACAGAGAAAGTATTGTAATCGTGAAAAATTTCTGTCACGTGGCTATTATGGGATATTTGCGATTTATTTGCTTACAAACTGAGAAACGTGGTCTCACAATAATTGTGTTTATCTGTCTCTTTGTCTTTAACTGAGACTACGGCTGAAATGGGTTTAAAAAAATTTATAATCAAGCTTGTTACACTAAAGTCACGATTATCCGGTCCTCAATGTTATCAGGCCTGGTTCTTGGTGTTAGCAAGTGAGTTTTAAAATAAACAAACCTGTACAGATCCACTTTAAAACATTTACTGAAATATCCATTTGACGCTCTATTTTCACTTGTTTTTGCTTTTTAGCCGATGTTCCATTTCCCAAATAAATTAGACTACTGTAAAGTAAAGCTTTTGAAAATGTCTTCCCTATTTAATTTTTGCCGTCCCCAACAATTACTGTATTCCTATTTTACATCGCAATCATAAAATGGGCAGATTCTATAAAAACAAAGTTAAATGTTCTGGGAGGATTAAAAAAACAAAATTTCTACACTTGGATTTCGTATTAGCTGGATTTTCCGTTATTCGGCCCGGAATTCCTCCACTTTAGGCCGGATAATCGCGACTCTAGTGTATTTATATCCTAGTTATGATGGTCATACTTATAGGTAAATAGTGATATTTAATTATAGTCCTAAAATTAATGGTAGTTAACTGATGATTAATTTTTTGAAAATTCATATTTGAAAAAAGAAAAATTGTTTAAAATTTATATCTGAAGAGTGTTTCAGATAACTATCAAAAGAATGTTTGTTTTTATGAAAAAACTTGTTAAAGGTTAAACCTAGTTTACCGACAACAGATTTTGGAAAATCTTGTCAGAAGCTATAATATTGTGGAACTATTGAACTCCTCCTTAAAAGGTGTGATAGTAAGACAAGTTTTTCTTATTTTTATATATTCATCTTTATGATATCCAATTTCATCGAACTTTTAAATTTCAAGACTAAACACTACACATACCAAGGTTCTTGAAGCTCATTCTTGAAGTGAGAATCAATACTTAATTCAATGATAGACCATTAGCCAGTCGCATGGTCTAACGTGCCCATCTCACAGTAGACTAGCCTGCCGATGACGGAGAGATCTAGGTTCGAATTTCGGTCGGGTGTACTAAGAGTACTTTTTTCAAAATTATTTTTCACTCTTTCTCCACGAAATTATGGATATATTTTCTTTAAATGTAACCTTCCTAATCCCTAAAACTATTAGCGTAATTAGTACATAGGCGTATAGACCGAACGGGTAGTAAGACGTGGTGTTAAGAAATGTCATGAATCAATTTTAAGATGAATTATTATTATTTTAGTAGGTATCATAAAAAATAGTAATCACCAGCCATATCTATGGCATGCCTTCTACACTATCTAAACTCGTATTTAGAAAACAACGCAGTAGTTCATTAAAAATTAAATATTAAATTTACCAATTTAAATTTAATACAACAAAATTAAAATTATTTTATTAGTGAAAAAATGTTTTTTTCTGAAGTCTCCAAGTAATAAAAGGAATTCCACAGAAAATATTGTGATGCATTTACTACAATATATTGTTACTGTTGATAGATTTATGTATTTAATCTTAATACATGTTCATATAATATTATGTTAAAAGAAATATTCTGGTAATGTTCAAGGATCTCTTATTAAATAAATTAGATCAAAATAAATGTCTTTAGATGACAACATCTACTAGTGTATGATAGAGCGCTCAGGTCTCAACAATGTTGAAACTTTCATCTCTCAAAGTAAAAATATTAGGTTCAGATATGTTTACAAGTTCTGACCACTAGACGGTATAGCTTTCCACAAATAATATGTTACACTATTACTTGAGGACTTTGCCTCCTTTTGAAAATACTATACTTTATCTAAACGATAATTCAACCTGTATTTGAGGGTTTTTAAAACTCTAAGCATAGGATCACTTTCTAGGCATTTTTTCAAAGCAAACGCGAAAATCCAATATAATTTCAAAAAAGACTCTACATTAACAATTCAAAAGTGTTCTATTTAGGCTTAGACCTATCCAATTTTTTTTTGAAAACTCCCAATAATTAATATTAAAATTAATTAAATTTAACCACAATGTATAATACACCAGATAGATAAAAAGGAATATAAATATTAACAAGAAACAATACAATAATTTAAGTCATAATATCTTATAGTATTAATATTATAATATTTTAAATGGCCGCGAACAAATCACGTGTTCTTAAATAACATTGAACTTAGTTCACAGCTAACTATAAGGTCCAGATCGCACCAGGATCGCTTCCTTGAAAATAATCGATATGTATTTATTATTTTGTATTTATTACAGTTACGGAAAGGAGCTCTAAAAATCTATCGTTTCTTCTTTTTTTTTTACCCAAATATTCGATCATAGTATTTCATTCAAAGATAATGGAACCAAATATTATAAAAATAAATTAAAAATATATAGAAATTAAGTAAGTAAAATGACTTTACTATATAGTATATTTAAAAATGATGAAAACGTTAACAGAAATGACATAATATTCTACTGTATGAAAACAATTGTACGATCTTGTAATCATATATTTTTTCTTGAATTCAATCTTACGTTTTTATACGATAGTTTACTTATTTAAATTAAGTCTAATGATAACTCCTAAATTTAAATTATAAAGTTTTAACATTTAGTTTTATAGCATTAACTATTGTTCGCTAGAGAACCCTCCTACCGACATTTTTGATTGGCTAGACTGATACTTTTTTAATTTTAGAGTACGAATCGAAGAGTTCGAAAAAAACTCAACATTAAACGTGGGAATTGCATACGCTCTCGTTGTTGGACCATGAACCAAAGCTTAACCAACTCCATATAGAGCAGTCCAAAGCAGATTCTGAAAACATTTTTCTCTTAACAGTTTATATTCAAAGAGAAAAACAAAACAAAAACAAAACAAATACTAAACAAAACAAAAACCAATCCTTAACAACTTATTCGAATCTCCATAAAAACCACAATTATCCGCCAAGGGGGACGGGGGCGGTTAGCAAAAAATAAAAAAGAAGAAGCTATAAAAATGTGAAAGGAAGAAATTCGTTTTTTTACCACTCAGGAACACTACACGAGTTTTCTGGAATAGTGAACAATACAGTGGCATACTCGTTTTTAAAAACTTTTACTATTACATTATTATACATTTGTTAGATAAAGTCTTGTATTGGTGAAAATAATCGTTGAACACTAACTTTTAATGGAAAAATATGATTTAGTTGTACCTGATTCTGAAAAAAGTAGTTTTTCTAGGTGTGGTTTATATATCTACTTATTTAACTTCTTTTTTCCTTAGCCACCATGTTTTAGCAACGCGTACATTAATTAATATGAATGGAATAAGAAAGAGGAAGGTTTAATTTTAGAGAAAATGTACCTGAATTTATGAAGATAGAGTGTAAAAAAACATTCAGTGAAAATCACCCTCATGTATCGCCGCTTCTCCTATCTAATAGAAGAAGTGATGAATACATTTACAAATATATCAAATGAAAGTTGGCAAGGATCAAACATAAGAGAGATACACAAGTTTAACAAATCAGTTTATTTAAATTCAAACAAGACGAAACAATTAAAAATGGTTAGACGAGATCTTATCCAAAACACTCCATTGTCTATTATAGAAAATTAAATCCGTTACTTGAGACATCGTTATACCAATAGCGACGTTAGGTGTAAAAACACCTTGGTTAGAACTCGTTAAAGTAGAACTAACACACATTCTACTACGAAGGAGCGTCTGCCTCAACACAACGGCAATTGAAATTGGAAGCAATTATTAACTTAAGGCTAAGCAACCATACATAACACCACTCCTGCCTTGCGGCTACTAGGCTTTAACCTAATGATCATCTAAACGAATATTAGTTAATAATACGTAGTTTTAGAAAGTCATAGTTTAAAGAGTTACAACGTTGGTAGTTATATGAGCTAGCTAGCATGAGCTAACTCCATATTGAGTTATGAGTTACAAAGGTTAAGTTCATAGAAGAGGAACTATAGGTTTACAAATAGTTAATGGCGAGCTACCAGGAATATATGATGTAAAGATACTTTGGCCGGTCTATCCCTCATTAGTACTGCCTGGTCTTTCAATAGTATGTTTAAATATCAACACAAGTCTGGACACAGACTATAGCACCAGCAAACAGTTAAACATTAATTAATTCAAATGGTGCCTGAAGGGGGCCGGACAAAATAAATAATATACCGCGGGCCACTACTCTGCACAGGTAGCATACCCACGAGTTGATCACCGTAGGAAGATACACAAATAAAAAGATTAGAGACTGATGTCAGTCAAAGACCTAATTAGGTCATGAAACAAAGCTCTAGATAAACTTATTTACACCAATATTGTATATAAATATTTGAACTAGCCCGAACATGGCCCTACAGAATAGGGCATCTGGTTATTGCCCGGGTATTTAAGA
>CABFWO010009467.1:0-12059 GCA_902155825.1 Timema genevievae
GTCATATTCCCTGTGTCAATCGACAACCTGAATTTATTGATAAAATCTACATTAACGCGAGCGAAGCCGCGGGCAAAAGCTAGTTACTTATATAAATTTGAAACCTAAGGGAGAAAATATAACATTTAAGATATTGTATCTCAAAACTACAACAGTATACAAAATGGTATCTAATTCGATTTGTGTCTTTAGGTGGTATTGCTGTTTAAACTGATAATATACTTGTTTTTTGAGGACAGTGAGGTTGAGGTTTGTGTCCCAGAGGGGGTGGTTTTAACCCATTTGATTTATGACTATTGATTTTAGATCTTCAACACTAATGAAGATGCATTTCCTCCTAACAACATTCCTCGAAAACGAATGTACAAAGTTGTGTTTTTCCCAAATGTTTTCCAACTCTCGCCTAGCAAATCAAGGTATACTTCCTCTAAACTATGTAGTTTTCTACCAAAGGCTACCCTATTAGTAGTACAAAATACTGAGAGCCCAAATGATATTTAAGACTTGTGAGAAAACAAATAAGTGAGCTAAGCGTATTTAATAACTTGACGATGGCTCCGATATCTTTTTGAAACACATACTTTGGATTATATTATGTTAATTTGGTTTACATTAGGTATACTTTTAGAATCACATTCTTCGGTCCCCATTATGTAACCTTTTAGAATAAATTTATTTGATTTCCGTAACTTAACCTTTTTGATATTTTCATTTGGTTTTCATTACATAACCTTTTTGATTAACTTAATATGGTTTCCATTACGTAACCTTTTTGATTAACTTTATTTGGTTTCCATTACGTAAACTTTTTTAAAAAAAATTTTTTTGGGTACCATACAATATCCATATATAATCACATAATTCGGTTCCCATTACGAAACCTTTTACAATTAACTTATTTTTTTCCCCACTACGTTAACATTTAATAATTTTATTACTTGGTTCCCATTATGTATCCCTTAAGAATCCCATTCTTTAGTTCCCACTACGTAGCCTTTAAGAATATCATTCTTTGGTTTATTGGTTTAAATAATATAAGCTTTATGAATATAATTATATGGGTCTCATTCTTTAACTATTTAAAATTGCAATCCAGATTCAAAAGCTCTTTCTTTCGATTCTTCAAGCTTGTCTTCTTCATATCACTCACTATATGGAAACAAGCAAACAGTAACGAAACGGAAGTGGTTGATAGTAAGGGTTGAAAAGGAAGAAATTATATTCTTGCCAGTGACAGCATGTGGGGGTGGCGGCGGCCTTAGTATGAGGGTAGCAGAAGATGAAGACGAGGTAGCCCGGGCTGGAACCTCTTCTTTGGCCTCCAGCACGATGGTTGCATGGTTATGAATTTCTTGCCAGACGTGATGCGGGTCTCAAAACAATTCTCGGCTTGGAAACACTATTTCCCTGATTTCTCTTTTTGGGAACGCGAGAGTATCAGGGCACGATGGCTGGCGCTGTCACGAAACATGTTTGTTTTTTTAAATACGTGGGGTTGGGTTGGGGGTTGGGGGTGGGGGGGGGGAGTAGGTCATCACTTAAAACTTGAAAATTACTAGGGATTCGTTTATAACATTAAAGAACAAGTAAACATGTAGAATTGGAGCAAATAGCCATTGTAGCGGATTTTACTTTATTTTTAAATCATTTATTTTACTAATAGCATTTGCCTGCGGCTTCACCCGCATTAAATAATACATCAACAAATTCGACAACTTCAAATTCTGGGAAAAAAAATAAAACTTCAAAATCAGTGTTTTATGTGTTTACGAAGATTCAAGAAGAAACCCGGACTCATCCGTATCCCCATCCCCTCTACCTCAATCCAACTCCCTTTCCGTTCATATCACTTGCCAGCGTATGTACCCGCAATACCAGCTGCCACGAATGTTCAGTCCTAACGCCCGGTTTTTTCTAACTCACTTGTCTCGCTGGTGAGCTGGGATGAAGGTATATAACTTAGGGGTCGTCCATAAACCACGTAACGCTTTGAGGGGGTAGGGGGAGGTGTGAGCTCTTGTGTCGACATGCTGTTACATGGGGGGAGGGTGGGGTACATCAAAGTGTTACGTAACACAGATCTTAAACGTAAAATTCTAATGTTGAAAAACAATATTATTGTTCATGTTTTCACCTTTGATAAACATACTTAGAGATAACTTCCGAATATCTGTGGGGTTGAAAATGCAAGCTTAGCACTTACTATTTGTTTATCAATATTTTGTATTCGCTTAGGTGGCATTGTCTGCCCGAGACTATGAACGCGAAGCACAGTCGAAAACACATATTTTCATGTGGATGACAGTGACATGTTTATACTCATAGCATTTGTTTAGATTTGTTCATCTACTGACCCCTTCACGTGTTTTTAGTTGAATAACAGCTGTCAGTCTAAGCGGCCTTAATTTATAAGTATGGTTGAATTTGAGTATAATTTAAATGCGTACTGCACATTCCTTTACATAGACCGTGAATAATCACTTGTGTTTGTACAGAAACAATTTTTTTTTAATAGGAGACTTGTTCAATGCTTGCGTATAAAAAGCGATATTAAGAAAAAATAGTGTAAGAGTCTCAAAAAAATTTTGTAGTGAAATGTAAAGAAGCGAAAGTACATAATTTATCTTAAGGCAAGTTTAAGGAGTCGATCAATAGTGTTATTTCTTCATACCAGCAGCATGTTATGAAAAGTAAAGCTTCAATATCATTAATTATTCACAAAATGTAGGTGTATTTAAGCCTATACCTTTTCCCTTCTGATAAACCTAATGTGTATGTATATAAATGTAATTATTATATACAAAGGTTATGGTGGCTGCATTGTCTAAATAATAATTCTCTCAGACTAGACGGCCGATGTTGGGGAAATGGGGTTCGAATACCAGTCAGGTCTACTGAGGGTTTCTTTTCCTACATGATTTTCCACTCACCCTCTATGCAAATGCTGGTAAATTTTCTTTAAAATTCTACCTTCTTAGTATAAATTTTGTAGGGTGGTATAGTCTAATTGTAGTTATTCTAATTATTTTGTAATATATATATCTATTGGAGTAGAAATGAGGAAGGTAGAATTATAAAGGTAATCTACCTTTATTAACGTGGAAAGATATTATAGAACCATTTAGGAAAAGCCACTCTGAGTATACCCGACAGATATTTAAACCCCGATCTCTGCTTCATTGGCCATTTATTCATTTTCAAGAGTGAAGCCAGGTTCCAGGATTGATGTTGGAACGAAACACAAGTCTAGGTATTGATAAGTTAATTAAAGTAAAGTTGTAGATTAATCCAATAATAATTTAGTAGGAAAAAAGCGTTACGTGGTTTATGGACGACCCCTTAAAATGGTTTTCTATAAAATAAGGAGTACAACAGGAGTCCTGTCTCGATCTGATGAATAGGCCCTACTTTTAGAATTTACTGGACACAAACAAATGAACAGAGAAACAAACATTCTAAAAATTGATTATTTGATGTTCTTATCGTTTATACTACCCAGAAGGAAAGGAAAACACCACAAAAATTCTAGCTAGCCTAGCTGGTGTACCCATTATTCACACGTGGAATCTATAAATTATCTTTTTCTTTTATTGTGTGTAAAATAAATTTTACTTATTAGTGTAGAATTACTTTTATAGAGAACACTAACTTAAGACTTAGGGCCGATTGTCATGCCAAATCTTGCATTTCTAGGCTTTTTTAGAAGTGTTCAAATAATTAATACAGAAATATATCAAAACTGTATCGAGCTATGATGATCAAAACTCAGCTACACACTATATTATTATTTTCAATTCTAAAACAACTATGTCAATCAAACAATTTAAAAACAGTAACATATTTTAAAAACAATTTTAGAAACGAATCATTAATCCCAGCCCAAAAACTGACCTCACAAAATAACGCCATCAATATAATGCAATATTTGTCCAAGAGAAATAGTTAGATACCTAAAAATAAATTAAATACCTTATTAGAAAACATATAGGCGATAAGAGCATCACAGTTTAACAAGTAGCATAAATGGATTTAGTAGCTAAGCTATTATTTTTGTTAGTAAGGTCATAACTGCATATAAATATTATAATATTTAAATTGAAAAATTATACCTGCACGCGGGAATTGAATTCAGGATCTTTGGCTTTGTACACCAATAATTTACCACCGAGTTATCCAGCAATCATCCCTTGCCCAGGGTAATTCTACAGTCATACTTCAAGGCAGAGTCTCTGATGTACGTGCGGAAATCATTAGCTACAAATGTATTATCAATTAGGATCACACATCCTATATTATTTATAGGATGATTGATTATTTGTTCCCATTGCCAGGCTTCCCATAGTTTATGAATTAGAGCTCTGGACAAGCTAAAAATTAGTATTCAATAGCCACCAATTCTTTTTATCAAAATTGCTGTAATGTTAAATATAATTATATAATATATAATTGTATTAGATATTACAGAAATATCTAAAAAAAATTTATGGTGGCTATAGAACAGGTATCTTTAAAAGTTCCGATGAAAATACAATAATCATAAGCTGATAAAAGGGCCAAAATTAAGTGTTTTAGTAGCTGCTCTCTTGAAAAAAAAGTGGCAGATTTAATTTATAATTAGATTTAACTGGACGTACAACTTATATCCATTCAGAATTTCAGTAAAAGAATAGGTACAGTGGTTGGGGCGTGATAGAATAACAAACAAAAGGCAGACTGTTCCTTTTTATATAATTAGTAGGGTAGAACTAAAAAAAAATGCCGAGAGTCACATATGATGATTTCTCTAAATAATGAATATATAAAGTTTAAGATTTTAATGGTCGATCGTTTGGAATCCTCCCACACCAGAAATTACACAGACTAGTACTTCAGGCCAACAACATATGTATTAACAAAAACTACGGTTTGTCAAAGAAAATGATTAGTACCAAGTTTTCTATTTCTATGTTTCTTGGTTCTTTATAAACCAGAATAGGTAGTCAAAATGTATAATTTGCGAGGCCTACTATGGATGTAAAAAAAAGGCTAAGGTGTACACCCTAAAGATTCTCTGACTTGATATTTAAAGCTTAAAATATCTTGGTTAATTGAGTTTAAGGATGAACTTCCCAGTTGATACATGGTCTAAGGCATTAAGCTTGACATAGCTGAGTTTTTAAATACACCCGAGGTGCACACCTTGGGGTTTGAATACGTAGACTTGAAAAGTGCCACCTTTCTACTTTTCTGACATTTGGAACCACACACACCGGAGGTCACATGGTTTAAAGCGTAGATATATCTATATACATTCAACTCTGCTTATAGTGAACCACAATGGCCCATAACAATACCCAAAGCTCCCTACTAAATTGGTGGGAAGAATAGGGATAAACAAAACAAAATCTCACAATTAGAATAAATTTATTGAAATTTACTTCTTAACATTTTAATAGTCAGCTTTGTGTTGTTGCTTGCATTATACAATTTTAGTTATTATTTTCTATCTTTTAATGGCATAGTTAATATACTTGTCTAAATATATATATATATATAAATGTAAGATCAAATAGCATAGATAGGTTGAACGTTACCTATGTTTAAGTTTAATTTAATAAAGAATCACTATTTGCATTCTAATGTGAATACAATACAGCCAACACAAAATATAGTTTCTCTTTGGATCTAGGATTAAAATTTACTTTGTAGTGTTTCTTTGGATTGCATTTGATTTGGCAAACAAGTAGGCTTGAGAAAGAAATAAATTAACTCTACATTCATGGTTTGTTGATATTTACAAACCTCTCGTTGCCAAAGAGACTTACGAATAAGGTTTATTCACTTAAAGATAATATATTTGAATTGTTAAAAATTTAAAAATCAAATGTAACCACACTAACGGTTTTTTAAACACTGCTTTGCTCGCTGATTATATATCTTGGTGGTCTATAGCTTACCCTTTATTCTTGAAGATAAGGGGTACAACACAATAAATTCTATCACGATCCGATGAGTACTTTTCATGTTTACTGGAAACAAACAAACAGAATAAATCAACCGTAAAGACAAGTTTACAGATTATTATATATATAGTTATGTTCATTTAACTAGTTTGTGACCCTAGTTGGTGGTTAGGCGGATTAATTTTCAGGCTCATTCAGTCATTCATTATAGCTTCCCGGTAACGATCAGTTCGGGGGTGGAATATCTGATGGGTGCAATGAGGTTTTTTAAAGATATAGTTTTTCACTCTCCTTCCACGCAACTGCGGGTATATTTACTCATCACTACATATAGCTTACATATAGCGTAGCTAATATGCAGACAGCCTTGGAGTGGAAATAAAACGTGGTTTAAAAACAAGTATATATCTTAAATAATAGGTTAAACTTTATTATCAAAGTAGTGTTTTTAAACAACCAATAGCTAAATATTATATACTGGTTATTAGATTAAAATCAAAGATTAAACCAAAACAATTCCACTAAATTAATACATATCTACTTACAAACTAAGTCCAATTTTAATAAGTTGGTGCTTCTTAGAGAACTTCATGGCTTCAAAGAATTAATATTTTTAATCAGCCCATGCAAATAAATTATGCACCAAATTCTTTCTTGAAATGTTAAGAATCGTAAACTTTGTTTACCCTGAAAGGTAACATCTTATCCTGACGGATTGCACAATGGATGTAATATCAGGGGGTCCCAACCTTTTTAATATGACGCCCCCCCTTGGTAGATCATAAAATTCCCAGATCCCCTCACACTCTTTAATTTTTGTTATCGTTATTAAATAAATCTTTAGAAAAGTTTATTTCTAGTCACTTCTTTATTTTATACAAAAATCAATTCAACACTTGCAGTGTCATGTTTAGCTACAAAACATTGTTACTAGAAAACATCTACTAAATTAGCAGGTATAAAATTCAACTCACCTAAACTGTCCCATTTTACCAAACTTGCTACTGTTATTCCCTATCATCCCCAATGGTCTAAGGCAACACCCTTCTGCTAGACTGGCCTGCTGAAACAAATCAGATCCACTAAGGGAGATATTTCCTCAAATATTTCCAATCTCCTTCCAGGCAAATGCGGATAGATTACCTTTTAAATGCTTTCTTCCTCATTCCTTCACCATTAGAATAATTTAACACATATTCGTATAATCTAAACAGGTAGTAAAGAAGCTATGATAAAAATAATAATTCACTACACGGTTGGAGTGACGTTTTATACCGCGTGACCACCATTGTAGTTAGCATATCAACGATCCACTAAAAGTCCTCTTGCCATTTTTTCTACCCTCTTAAGTGCTGACTGTTGTATTGAGTTCTGAGACATTAATTCCACAAAACAAACTACTTCTGAGTGATATGGATATTAAATCACGTGTTGTATACGAGAGTTTAATATAAGTGCATTCCCAGGCTCGCATATCCTAATTTAATCTCTTTTTATTGAATTTTTGAGAACATTCATTTTAAAATCATTGATGACATCTGAAAAAGCTAGTTTCCATTTAAGTGGTAAATATGCTCCTTGTTATTATATTTTTTATATTCGTACCAATGGAAAGTGAGAGTAAATTAGGTCCATGATAAGTAGCTATATATCTAATAAAAGTGATAAGATACGGTACATGAAAATACAGGCACAGCTAGAGCCAAAGGCTAGAGAAATGTTAGAATTATTATAAAGTACTCGTCGTTGGCTATTGTCAGATTTTACGTTTACTATTTCGATCAACTGACTTGATCAAAACATTTATATTTAGTCATTATGAACTAGAAATTTCATTAATTTAATTGAAAATCTAATTATTTATATAGAGACTTCATTATTAATTAACATCAAAACGCAAGTAGCAAATAATTATAATTACAGAAATGTCCGTATGGATGAGACCACAATCCAATTACTGATTCAAACTATGAATGAAGAGTGACTCTAAACAAGGGACGAATCCTGGATAGCTCAAAGATAGAACATTAGTGCGCTAAGCCAAAATACTCATTTTCGATTCCCGTGTCCATGTGGTATTATCCAACAAATTCAAATTAATTGATTAAATTTAATTTACTCTGTGTCATCAAAATAATGTAATCAGGCTATTGAAAGGTTACGTATGTCCTTCAACTAGTAATACAATTTTATACATTTAACTTTTATAATTTATATAGTAAGTAAAATAAAGTTGAAATGTATTAGTCATATTTTAATTTAACAAAATTCTTATGATTTTATTTTTTCGTGTCTGACTATTCGTTCGGGCTATACACTTATGTACTAATTACACTAATGGTTTTGAGGAATAAGAAGGTTATATTAATATGAAGTGTACACACCCATCATCAGTAGTATAGCCTACTGAAAGAGTAGCGCGTTAGTCAACGCGGCCACCGAAGTCGGTATTTATTTACAAAAGTTTTAAGATCGTAGTCTCACAATAAAATATATATATATATATATACAGGGCTAAACAGACCTACAAGTAAGAAATTATACAGGTTGTATAAGGGGAGAATACAAGAATTTCCATATTAAGAACTTGAGGTCGGCGATTATAAGTTACGGTGGTATTAGACTTAAAAGTTGGTGCTCTATGCACCTGAGGAGGTAGGCAGCTCATCAATACCCAGCATATAACAAGACGTTGAGTATGGTGTATATTATTACTAATAACAGGCATTGAATCGCCCCCAAAATAAGTATCCATTGTAAATTGCTGATTTTTTTCAAAGACATGATTTGTTGTCCCTGAAAAAAAAGGCCGATATTAATATTTCAGATGCATCTTGACTGAGATAGGGGATTCACTTCCAGAGAGCTACGCGCTGACATCAAGTCTGTATGAGGAGAGATAACCATAATTTACAGCAATTAATGGAAGGGGTGACAACTCATGTTGCTAAATATGTTTCCAAGACGATCTTCCTAATGACTGTCCCGCTCAAATATGGGAAGCGTTTTATGAATTTTGGCACAAATGTGGGTGAACCGGGCACTGAGCTCAAGTCCCATGTCCACGGTGGTCTTGTACACCAATGTATCAAGATGAATATGTAGGGGACTCGTCAAAATGTAAGTATTTTGCAGTTTTTATAGAAAAACACTTTTTTTTTTTGTAAAAATTAATCAAATAATTCTTCAGTTCAAACAAAGAGTTTAACTTTATTCCCATGGTGACCCCAATATTTCCTGAATTTCTGTCAAGGTTGTCCTGGAATTTAATGGCAACTTTTTGTTTTAATTAAAAAATTTATCATATAAATGTCAATATGCTCATGACAGATATTCAAGATCTGGTGATTGTTGTAAATTAAATTCTATATTTTTATTGGAGAAATATTTTATTTATTTTGGCAAACAATTTTTTTTTTTTTTTACTATAAGCACTGCAAAACACTGGCTTTTTCGTTACCGNTATAAGCACTGCAAAACACTGGCTTTTTCGTTACCGGTATCCTCAGCTGAAAATGTCCCTAAAGAAAGAAATCGGTGTGTTGGGGAAGTCTATGCTGCATGTGTTGCCTACTTCCTAGGTGCATACAGTACCAACTTTGACGTATCGTAACGCTATTTGTCGTCCCCCTAAGTTCATAACGTGGAAATACTTGACTTGTCACCCCTTAACACCTACATAATTTTTTTCCTGGAAATCTAAATAAGCAATATTCAAGCAAGAAGATGTGGTGCAAGGTCTGGGTTGTAATGTTGACGATCGTCTGGAACTGTCATTTAATAGGGGATTTTATCCACTTTAGAGGCCACATGGTCTAAAGCTCTGCTCTCGCAGTAGATTAGACTGCCAATGATGGAAGTATTGAGGTTCGAATCTTGGTCAAATATATTAAGTGTTTTTTTAAATGCACTCCACCTCTACGCAAATACAGGTACACTTCTTCTAAATAAAACCTTCCTGATCCCTAAAACTATTAGCATAATTAGTTTATTCGCATATAGCCCAAACTGGTAATAAGACGCGGCGCTAAAATTTAATAATGTATATATTGAAAGGGTGATTGTTTGTTGGGGGAGTCTGGTGGCTGTGTTTTGTATAAAGGGCCAATATTTCCACAAAGAATGGCATTTTTTTTGTCAAATACTTTATGAACGTAATGCGTACGGAGTTTAAGTAAATGGGGGATAATGGTGATAAATCAACTACGCCATAGTGTACGGTACTTGATAACTTCATTCAATACGCCAAACGCGTAGATTATTGAAAAAAAATCAGTCCGTGACAAAATTCTTGAAGGAATAGATTACCTTAAAAACAAAGTCCGATTTAATTAATCGTTTTGGTAAAATAAAACTTATAGCAGCAAACAAACCCGTGGAGAAAATTCCCAGAGAGGGTGTTGTTACTGATTCCTCTCAACAGGTAGAAAGGAGAAAGTTGTAAAGGGGTAGGGAAGAGGCTAGGTGTTAGAGGGGATGACTTATTGTGACTGCAGATCCGTGCGGGTGACCGCTAATCAGATGGACGGGTCCCGGGGCTACCCACTCAAGCACACGGACACCTCCTCTCTTGCAGCTCTTTGACCACGCTCGCTGGCTCGCTTGGTTCGTTTAAACTGCTAGTCCAGCAGTGAAATATTTTCTCTCTTTCGCAGAGCTGTGCCTTCCACACTGAGCATCGTGAGAAATAGTGAAGTAACGCAGTTACAGCGTCACATTAATGAATCCGACACCGTTAGAACGGAAACTCACTTTATTTTTAAGCCATCATCAATTTAAAAACACCTACATTGGTGGGCACGTAGATAAAGGCCTCAGTTATTCACAGTTTTTTTTTACCAATTATGGAGATGTCGAGGCTTTCTAATCCTATCAAAGTTTACCGAGAGGTTTTTTTTCCTAATTAGTTTTCCCTTATCCTTCCACGCAAATAAGGGTACACAACAACATCTAAATCCTACCTTTCTCATCCCTACCCTAATAGTGTAAATATGTGAATATCCAGGCCGGATATGATGAATTGGTGCATACAAAACAAATTCTTAAAGAGTTAATCTCAACCCAAAACTCGAACTAGGAGTCGCCTTGTACCGCAGTAGACTGTAGTCTTATTTGGAAGGCAATGAGGTTTATATGAGTGAGATAATTCGACAAATAAATAACCCAAATAAAATATTAATATGACTATACGAAAAACATTTTCACTCAACCAAATTCCATTATTTATATATTTAGCTACAGTTTTTCTATGCAAGTATTTGTGTTTATTGTATTATTTGTTTAGCTTTTATTTTTATGGTAATTTTGGTTAAGTGTTAGAAAAGCTCGTAGCCTCAGATTTTTCAATAAAGTTGAATATTAATATTATTGTTTAAAAGTGAATAATACATAAAATAATAACTTAATGCTATTCCAGGTTTGAGGGTACATGTGTATCTAATCTATTGGTTAATCAGTCATGGATAGAGAAAACGAGTTGTTACGTCATACTACGTGTGGACCTTAAAATATTGAGTATTTATTTTGGATAAAAATAACTCTGAAAAAATATTATGGTTTGGACTCAAAATATTGGGGGTCCAACACCGACTTGTCACAAAATCAAAATGAACAATCATGGACATTTTTATCACTGTAACCTTAGGTGAATGTACTTAATATTAATCATTTATATAATTATTGGAGCCTAAAATATATAAGGACTAAATTTAATGTGTGTTTGTTTGTTTGTTATTTATCACACTCAAACTACTGTACCGATTGTGGTGCTGAAATCGCCTGTTGATATAACTTGGACGTCCAGTTAATATAAAGGCTAACTACAAATTACGTCCACCAATTTGTTTCAATATAGCAGTTTTAAAACAAAACTTTTTGGCATTTTTTCAGCTTAACCTTATTTGATTTACTTTGGACCAACTTTTAATGGTTCCTTGATATTATTATATTAAAAACTAGCTTTTGCCCGCGGCTTCGCTCACGTTAATGTAGATTTTATCAATAAATTCAGGTTGTAGATTGACACAGGAAGTATGACAATAAAAACAATGAACATATTGAGGTTGTTAGTCAATAGAGGTAGAGATAAAGAAAAAAACAAACTACACAATATAAATC
>CABFWO010009468.1:0-12055 GCA_902155825.1 Timema genevievae
TAGGGCCGACAAATACACGACTGGAAGCTTTGGGGATGCAAGAGCGTTACAGATAGAAATAAGGAGTAGAGGGGTGGTAACAAGGTGCTCGGCTGGAATTTTTTTAAATATTAAACTCTCCTATAAGCTGATTGGAGCTACATGTTTATAAACCTTTTGAAAATCTGTTTGACCTAGAAGCTATTTATAGTGGTCTTCGCCTTGAAATAAATGCCTATTATAGAAACTATTTTAGGAGGCCTTCCTTTGGAAAGTTCTGAAAATTTGGTGAGTCTAAAAGCTATTTGGAGTGTCCTCGCCTGTAAAATCTTTGACAGTTAAAATCCTATATACAGACTATACCAATGGCTTAGGGAACAGGAAGGCTTAAGTAAGAGGAAATGTACCCGCATTTGTTTGGAGGGAGATTGGAAATATTTATAAAAAATCACCCTCAGTGTACCCAACCGGGATCGAACATCGATATCCCCGTTTTCGGTAGCCTAGTCCAACACGAGAATAGCGTGTTAGACCAGGCGGCCACCAAAGCGGGTTTAAATACTTACCGGGAGTTTCATTGCATTGAACATGCACTCCTATTTCTACGATGGAGAAGGTGGCATTTTTAAAGTTTCCTACACAGGCCATGGTCACTTCAAAAAGCATATCCATAGTCTCGTGTCAGCTGTTTTTTTAATAGGAGTGGTGCTATCAGGATAACACAAGGAACACCCATGCCAAAACTGGTAGACGGTGGCGGTATCTCCATAGTCTCGTGTCAGCTGGTTGTTTTAATAGGAGTGGTGCTATCAGGATAACACAAGGAACACCCATGCCAAAACTGGTAGACGGTGGCGGTATCTCCAGCGTTAACAATCGAACTCGCATAACACCCCAGCACATGTTACTAATGGCCTTGCCTGCATGAAGAATAGGCTCTGGTGGGTCCTCCAGTTAACGTGGGACTGTTTGTCTGCACATTGGTAACCGTCGTTAGGAACGATACCGACAATATATTTCTTAAGGTGCTTTCGATGATAAGTCAACATAGCTCTAGCTTTTTTTGACCAAATAACTTTTGTTTTCTATATGGCTGGTAACGGAAATTTCTAATATAATTGTATATATATATACAATTATATATATATATATGGGTTCTGGGTGCTTCATAATTGTCCCTTTCGTAAGAAATACCTTAGTGTTCAAGTTGTGTCCCTTCAAATAGGCGACACCCCCAACCCAACCTTGTGAAAAGATTTAATTATTTTTATTTTCTCGCCTATTAATTATTTATAAACTTAGATATTTAATTATTTATTGTAATACCAAACTTGTATATAGACAATAATTCACAGGGTAGAGCTGGAAAACATTAACAACAAAATTACAAAAACAATAATCCACATTTACTTGTCTTTTTTTTAATGTGTTTGTAATATCCCTGTTACAGTTCATTAGATTTAGAGCGACACATTATATTATCCTGGTTAATTATTGTATTTATTTTATGTTGGAGCTATTGTCCATTGTTGGTTATGTTATTGTTGTAAGTGTAGGTCCTACATTGTTACCTCGCCAGGGTTCTCAACACTTTCCCCAGTGGTCTCCGAGTTTAGCCCAGCCCACACGCCCGGAGAGTTTGTTATTTCATCACACATAACAGTGGAGGTTCGCAGAAGAAACACAGCCGCAATATGGAGGCTATTATAATAAACTACTATCTATTGCATCCTATACCAACAAGTCAATGTTATGGGCGGGCTATAAAACACTCATGGGATAAGTTATTCTTGAGACGTTGGTAGTGGACTTGAAATAGTTGCGGTGTGGGTCGAAACACGGTTTTATGGATATTAATATACGAATATATGTTTCTATTGGTTTTACTATCTCTCAAAAAGAAATAATAGATTATATTGACTATTATATTTCTATAAATAATATATGACAAATTGGTAACTACAAAGCGTCTTGGGAACCAGCCTGGAGAACACTGCGAGTTCAGTGGCGTAGCTCAAGATAAAGAAACATGGGCTGGCATTCACAATGGTTTATTTAATATTTCAGTTTATTTTAGTAATTAGTTTAGAATAGACCAGCTGTTACTAGCCTTATTTTCTATATTTTTGTAAAGGTACTATCAATTGGCACTACTGACTCTGATAGTATTAATAATAGGCCTATAAATTGCGGGGACAGGATGGATAGGGTGTATGTTAAAAACCTTGTGGAAGGATGGTGAACTAAATTGCGGAAAAACAAACATTGTTCTCTTGGTGATCATATCCCAGACTAGAATTAGACTAACCACACTAACAAACATGTTGATTGTAATAATTGTTGCTGGGGATGTTGCTGCGGCAGTAAAATCAAAGCAAATGGAGGACCACTATTGAATTACAAATGGAACAAAGAACACATTATGAAGGAACACTCTGGTGTTAACAGAAGCTCAACTCAACTATTGCTCTCGTGATCACCTTCTGACTCCTTCTTAAGTATAAATATAAAATTCATTTGGGTGGCTTTTTTGGTATGGATGGGTCTGGACAGTAGAACGGTGTTGTCCTAACCTGAAATCACAAATGTTCACAAGAAAAATAGAATACGGAAGTTTAATGTAAACAATTGCACGGTTCAGTGGAAGATACTGTTCCTTTGGGTATAATGTTAGAGCTTCCGTCTGGTCCGTAAGACGAGAATGCAGTTAAACAAATATGATAAAATATAATTTACAATGTATACTAATTTTCAGGATGACAAGAAACTTAAGTTAAAATACGAACACAATACACTCTATACGAGCACTGGTGACATCAACAAAAATATTAGCGTTGGTTGATCTCCTTCCCCAATAATGACACTCAATACAAAGTTCAATGCCAAATGACTGTTCTACATGAGTGGATGAATGCACAATACAGCAAGAGGTAGAAGGGGGAGGGAAACCTCACTCACTATTAACAACAACCACCTTTAGTGGCATCTTCCACAACTAAATGATAGGGCAACAACATTACCCCCACACTGAAACATCAGATTCAGAAAAGTGTAAGCAATAAACAAAAACGAAAAACATACTGTAACAAGGACAATACAAAAGCAAAGTGATTTAAAGAATCTTACTGAGTAGGAATAGAACACACTTTTGGTACTGATTGTAGATACACACCAGTTCGAGTTCTAACGTTAAAAAACCTCATCGCACCCGCCTTCTCCGGAAAAACATCATCCACGATTCCTAACGGACTTTGAAGAGGAGAGGTGTTGTCTTGCATGAGAATAACAACGGTACCCTTTCTATGCGAACGAACCTGACTGTCCAATTAGCCCTGGACTGCAAGGTATGTAGGTAGCCTGCTCTTCATCTCATCAGTAATCCTGAACAATCCGGTCAACAAGATGAATACGTTGCAGGTGGTTGAGAGGATCACCAGTAAATTCAGGTTCATGCAGATACTCAAGTGAGGAAGTGAGCTGGACTGAGTGCGATTGGAGAGTAAGGCTCACTGCCCAAAACACAGAGTGATTGACTATTGAAGATGATCGCAATTTTTTTTAAATCCTTGTTTAACTCTTCAAAGTTTCAAATTTCACTTCCTACAAAGCGTTTGAAGTGATATTTTATACAACAGACATTAGATTTCACCCACCTCTGAACGATGGGGCTCCACATTCAATATATCTGGAGTGAAAACAACTTATTACCTAAGGCAGAGGTGAACACGTGTGATGACAGAACCTCATCCAACTTACTAAGCTGATGGCGAGCTCAAACAAAAGTCGTCTTTCTATCATAGAGCATAAATGAACAAGGGCCTCGACGTGAAAGGAATCGTTTGAAGGTGGCCAGGAAGAATTCTGTAGTGAGATCCAGCATGAGTTCAGTATGAACCGCTTTGATGGCAAGACATATGAAAATCCTGAGATATGATTTGGGGAAAGTGCAGCGATCTCTTTGTCTGTGAGGTGTGATATGGCAGTGACTAGCATGATCCACTCCTGCGCACAAGAAAGATCGAAAATCATACACTATTTCTTCAGGCAATGATGACTTTTTGGTATGATGGGCTTTGGCCATGTTTGTTAGCAAGTGTTACAAAAATGGACTCGCTCCGTACCAGGTTCTGTATTCCTGAGTGCATTCTTGAGCATTTCGAGTGATTTCTCTGCAAAGTTAAATGGGAAAACCATTTGAGATGGCTCTGAATGTACTTAGGATTACACCCCAAGTATGCTGACAAGTGGTATCCAATATTGAAGTCTCAGCATGGATAGAGGCAAATGAGCATCAACGTGTAGTAAATCGATATGCTATTGGTCAATAACTTGATCAACATATTTTTCTTTATAGGGCAATAAAATGGGAGGACGTTGATCAAAGGGTAGCTTATCATACTGGAGCCTACGCCCCACCCTGTTCAATCCATCCTGTAAAAATGGAACTTGGTAGCTGAGGTTAGTGGTGATAGGTTTTCTTTTGCGTAGCCTCCATATTTCATTATAATAATGCTGAGTTTGTGTTTAGCTTATCCAGAAGTATTTGGCTAGAAGGGAAGTTCTTCCTTGGTGATATATGGTTGATGGAGACTTGTGTGGGTATATGCTCGATAATTTTAAGCGGTGGTTCTCAATAACCTTCTATGGGAAATACGCCTGGGACAAGCTAGGGAATGAATCACGTAGCTCTTTAGTTGTATTTGCCAATCTGACCATCTCAAATCGGAGTATCTTAATTAGCCATGGTAATCTCATGTCTGGCCAACTCCAGTCCAACCATCTCAAGTATATCCATCTCATGTCTAGTCATCTCAAGTTTATCCATCATGAGTCTATCTTCTCTGGTTTGACCTTCTTATTTCCAACAGTCTCAAGTATGACCATCTCAAGGTAGTCCGTCTTATGTTCATACATGTCTGATCATCTTATGTCAGGCCGTCTCAAGTCTGACCATCTTTTGACGAACTATATTAAAGGCTGAAAGGTTACAGCCATTAATAGTTTGTTCCATGGTGATCCGCCACCAACTTGACATCTTATAAGTTTTACCATAGTTAACTCAATCAGGCCATGATTCGTTTAGCCTGGGTTAATATCTGATAGGTTTTACTGGAAATGTATGTGTTAGAATTGAGATTATCAGACTTGAAATGGTCAGACTAGAGTCAGTCAGACTTAAATTACCATATTTTAGATGGCATGACTTGAACGGGTGGACTTAAGATGATCGGAATTGTGAGTATCAGACTTGCGATGGACAGACTTGTAAGAGTACAGTTAAGATGGTTTGACTTGAGATAGGAGTCTTAAGATGGAGAGATTTAGGTTGGTCATACTTAAGATGGACGGGATTGAGATGGCAACACTCGAGATGGTTGGACTTGAGGTGTAATGACTTAAGATGTATATACTTGTAAGTACCAGACTCGACAAGACTTGAGATCAGACTCTAGATGGCCAGACTTGATACGATCAGACTCGAAATGGCCAGGCTCGAGAAGATCAGACTCGAGATGGCCAAACTTGAGAAGATCAGACTCGAGATGGCCAGACTTGTGAAGATCAAACTCGAGATGGCCAGACTTGAGAAGATCAGACTCAAGATGACCAGACTTGATAAGATTAAACTTGAAATGGCCAAACTTGAGAAGATCAGACTCG
Organism: Timema genevievae; assembly: GCA_902155825.1. Taxonomy (NCBI): domain Eukaryota; kingdom Metazoa; phylum Arthropoda; class Insecta; order Phasmatodea; family Timematidae; genus Timema; species Timema genevievae. Next base: position 5,641 of record CABFWO010009468.1, read on the forward strand.
AGATGACCAGACTTGAGATGACTCTACATAAGATAATAAGACTTGTACTTAAGATGGATAAAATTAATATGGCTATACTTAAGATGAACAAATTTGTGAAGGTTAGCCTTGAAATGGCTAGACTTGTGATTGTAGACTTTAGATGGTCAGACTCGAGGTGGATTGGCTTAAGATGGTAATATTTGAAATGGTCCAGCTCCTCTATGCGTATTTTTGTAGGCGTGTAAATCAAAGGTAATGAACTGAATAGGCTAGAGTGACGCTTATTTTTGGAAAGAAGCTTGGGTATTTTTCTTGTTGAAACCCAAATACCAGTTCTGATATAACGGGGGACTCAATCGTCCCAAAATAATACCAACGATGTAGCAATGGAATGTTGACTTTGACTCATTAGTCCGTGGAATTATTTTCCCAACCTTGTTTCTTAGAAAAGAGAATGTGATCATACCAATAAAGCACTTAAAGTAGAGGGGGTAGTAGTCGTTATGGATCTGTCAACTAGGATCATGCAGTTTTACGAAAAAACTTTCAAAGGATTTTTCTCGGGATGTGAGGGGGGAGGAGATGAAGGGATATACAATGTGTGCTTAAAATGCTGGCGATCAAATGTTGTGAAAGTATGAAGCATGGCTTTGATCAACCATCAAATATAATGTATCATGTACGGATACGATTGAGTCTAAGTGTGATCTGGAGCTCAGATCCAGTATAAAATATAACCACGATTTGTGAAATATGATTATATGTCCTTTAAGTATAATGTGAGAATAATTATTAAATATTGTAGGCCAGGTCTATTCAATTGGTTATCCAAGCGGGCCACTCCAAAAAATCATAATATTTGATGGGCCAGACATTAAATTCAATCTGACAGTAATTTGAAACGTTATTAGATTATACTTTTGTAGAAGTTTAAAAGGGAGGGGGTAGTGAAACGTAATTTGTTACTATCTATAATATTAATATAATCCAGTAAAATTTAAAAAAATTAAAAGTTAGATGATTTTCATCATCAAGCTTCCTTTTCTTACTACTCAAAGTAGGAAGTGCCATTCTAGAAAACTTACAATAAAATTAATCACAAGCAAAGCACTCCACTATTACTATAAAAGCGCACGGGCAGTAAGCTAGTCAAATATCAATTGGTGAGACATCGGCTGCTGTTGGGTGGAGGGGAGAATAGGTGTGAGTCACTCTTAGCCACCCTGTCGCCCAGCCACCTGCATTGTTCAAGGACAAAAGCAAGAATAGGTTTATAGCTCAGCCGCTATGTGGTGGCATTTGGAGGGAGAGATACTGGGTCTAGAGTGGAGGTCGCTTATAGGGAGAGATACTGGGTCTAAAGTGGGGGTCGCTTGGAGGGAGAAATATTGGGTCTAGAGTGGGGGTCGCTTGGAGGGAGAGATACTGGGTCTAGAGTGGGGGTTGCTTGGAGGGAGAGATACTGGGTCTAGAGTGGGGGTCGCTTGGAGGGAGAAATACTAGGTCTAGAGTGGGGGTCGATTGGAGGGAGAGATACCGGGTCTAGAGTGAGGGTCGCTTGGAGGGAGAGATACTGGGTCTANGAGTGGGGGTCGCTTGGAGGGAGAAATACTAGGTCTAGAGTGGGGGTCGATTGGAGGGAGAGATACCGGGTCTAGAGTGAGGGTCGCTTGGAGGGAGAGATACTGGGTCTAGAGTGGGGGTAGCTTGGAGGGAGAGATACCGGGTCTAGAGTGAGGGACGCACTCCACTTAAGGGTAATCTCGCACTCCCTTGTAAACACACAATGTTGGTGGCGCCAAGAACCGAGTAACACTGGGCTTACAGCCTCCCCCACCACTGATAAGAGACTGGGAGTTCAAGGTCAGGTGCCTCTATATACCGTCTGAACTATGCAACTTATCTTCATTGATACAGTAGTTGAACTTTCAATACACAGGCCAATCTGTGGAGCTTGGCGGGCTGGACGTGGCCCGTGGGCCACCAATTGAATATCCCTGTTGTAGGGTGAATGATACTATCAATGAACTACGATTAAATATATGTTTCATAACTTTGATAAGTGTCAGACGGTAAAATGTCTAGCAAGTATGATGAAAGTGCAAGTTAGCAAGATAGGTGATGAACATTTTCAAAAGCATGCAAGTCTTTCTAGATAAGCATAGCACGTTAACAGCTGCGTTGTCTATGATGTCATCAATAGGTCATTAAATATGTCCGAACCTGTTTCAAAACGTTGGGCGTGTTCTTTCTCCGATTAGGAGGTGAGGAATAAAGTATGCATAGCTATAATGTGAATCCATATGTTTTTATATTCAAGGATTATAAGTGTACAGTATTAGTGAATGAATCTTATAAGTGGATAAGAATTCATCGTCATTGGCTCGAGTTCTATGGCGTTGGCTAGTCTCCTAAGAAGATTAGGAGTGAGCTTTTTAAGATAGGAATTTATAGATACTATCGTTTATAAAGTATACTTAACGATGAGAATATGTATCCATTCTGCATCAATATTAGCTTAAATCTATTGGTATTAAAGATCACACTAAGATAATTCAGCATTACGAGGTCGAGCTGTTTAGCGTCACTTTGTCGCCAAGCCATCGGTCAGGACGAGGAGGGCGGGAGGAGGGGTGGAGAGAGAAAGGTGTTTTTAGATTGTTCCTACACCCCATGGTTTATACATTAGGTCTATATTATATATTTGTATTGGGTCCTTATTCTTTTAAGATTGGAGGCAAAGAATATTTGGGAATACAAAGTATAAGTTGGAGTCGGTCTTAAAGGGGTTTTTTTACTCTAAACGAATATTGATTACGTTTATATACTTGACGTTAGTCCGTTCTTCCTCCAAGATGACGACTAAATGTGAATATTGTTTATAAATGAGGATCAATTCCATCCACCCAAACCAAAATTATATATTTTTGGGTCACATCCTGTTTACCATGAATAACTTACGAAACAGAATATAATATTGGATGCGCTCCAAATTTGATGATATATTGGCTGCTTTGTATTAATTTATTAAATAAGCCAGCAAAACTATTTTGCAAGTGACATGACACGTTCATTAGTAAAAATCATTACTTACTTTTCAGGAAGAAAAAAATAGCGTTTAAATTACTATTTGTACTATGTAGACCCTAATCATTAAATTGTTCAAATTATTATAATTTACACAAAATTATACAATGCATTTTGCAAAGGAATCACCGGTACAGGTAATTTAAATCTATCTTGTCAAGCTACATAATCAAAAACTCAAAGCTCAGTTAAAAAACAAATTGAAGCATCATATCAAAAGTTGAGCCAATATAAATAATGTCTAACAGTATTTAAAATGATAGCATCATTAATTGTAGCAAAAATTATTTCTCAAAAGTGTAAATAATCCCAAAGTAAAAAACCTTTAAAAAAATTACGTTCATATCATCACCATTCACATAGAAATAATGGTCAATTATTAATAACAAAATTTAAAAAACATTTCCAAATAAAGGGGCTCTGTATTAATTTCTAGTGAAGTCTTTCATCGTAGCATCAATACTGATGTTATCAATTTCCTCTTTTTATGATTGTGTTAAGTATCGTAATTGGTTCAGTCTCTTTTGTCCCATTACTCTATCATCTACCAACCAACCAACTACGGGGGCCGTGGGGGATCACAAAGATAATTTTTTCTTACCAGCTCAACATCGCAGTCATTTCCACTCACAATATATTTGATCGCATTTGCCCTCAATTGAGTATTAAGATTGTCATATTGATGTGAAACTTTGGTGCAGCTTTAGAAAATTAGAAAACAAGAATAACTTGGCCGCCTCTGAATCTCCTGACTTTGGCCACGAGGGTGGGGTGGGGGTGGGGGAATGCGCCCCCTCCCCATTCCGATGCTATGCAATGGAGTCAGTCTGAAGGGGTTTTCTACTTTAAGAAAATATCGATTATATTTATATACTTAACATTAGCCCATTCTTCCTCCAACATAGCTTGTAAATATAATTATGGTTTGTTGTATATTCATCGATATGTATGTTCACAATCAAATTTTATATTCCGTCCATAACGAGTAATGATATATCGTTAAAGGGTTAAATGAGGGCAAGCCGTCAGCAGCATGATTTAAAATGAGCACATTTGGTGTTAGGCCTCAAAGCTATAAATGTTTATTGTTTTATGAAAGATCTAGTGGCGTTCTTTAAAACTAACATATTTATGAAGATTGTAATATTTTTGACTTTAGCGGTCGACATCGCGGCTATTATGATACCACTCATTGAGTTTCGAATAGCGGCTTTCAACGCCAGGTTGGTGTGGACAATATCCTCCCCAGGCTGACAGGAAGGGGGGTTTGCAGGACAATCGACAAGTCCTGTCAGGCTTATAGCTGTAGAGAAAGGTGGAAAACTACCAACGACTATCTTCTACTAGGGAGAAGGGATGTCAGGCGGGAGTTGAACCTTGTCAGGGTAGTGAGGTTCTGGGTGTGGTCTGGTTTGGAGTGGTTGGGAGAAAGTAGTGGTGGAGAGGGCGGGGTTTGTTGAGGTGAATTCATCGTTATGGGTTTGGTTGTGGTGTTTAATCAGCTGAGAACTTGGATTCTGGAATGTGTTAAGCTTAGTGAAAACATGAGAGATGGAGGATGATAAGCTAAGCTAGAGTCAAAGTTGTTAAGACAAAACAACTAATGAAGAATTACCAACTTTTGTCTATTTTACCTTTTGTGTAAACAATCCAGGTTTTATTCAAAATGCCATTCGAGTATGATAATTCACTAAAATGGGTTTCCTAAACTATCATAAGATAGAAAGAGACAAGGCGTACATCGATGAGCTAATGATGATGAGTCCTGACGAGGAGAGGCAAGATGACGAGTTGTGACAACTGGGGATGTTGTTAGGTGGAAGGATGATTAATATCTTACATCCTTTCACATCATCACGTCCAGCGGCACCCTTGATTTTGTTTATTGTATCACCACATGGGTATGAAGCCCATAAGCCCATAAGCCTAGTAAGATTAGAAAGATTAAATTGGCGGCCTCTTTATCGCAATGTTTGGTAATGGTATCACCTTTTCCTCTATACTTAGTCTATCTCGTGCATGTATCTAATCTGTTATAGTATATATATATCCTGCATGTTTCTAGTCTGTTATAGTATATATCTCCTGCATGCACGGGCTCCGGGACAGGGGGACAGAGTGGCTTGAGCCCCCCTTGTTTTTATCTTGGGGGGTTTGGGACCATCTTAAGCCTCCCCAATATTTCTCAAGTAAATTCAAAACTCATGTATAAAACATACATCTGTTACCATCACTTTGGTAATTTTAAGTAATAAAGACATAAATTTACAATTAATTTAATAGTAAACTGAAATGCCCTAATTTTGCAGTTTATTTTTCTCACTCGAGAAAAAACTCTTTCACAAAAGTATAGTAAATAACATTAGGCTTAATTGTGTTTGCCTTAAATATAAACAATACCAGAATTGTAAAAGCAAAGCATAATACTTATTGAGCTTTTTGCCACAGTAAAAACAGAAATTGAAAACAATTCACAGTTGAATTGTAAGTTTAATTCAAATACGAGGCGGATTTTCAACCTCAGCTCAAATTTTATGTTTGTCATATTTTTATCAACCCTAAAAGATTAAAAAACTGGACAGAAACAAAATTTATACGCTTTTTTTTTAATAAAATATGTTATTATTTTTAAACCTAGGTTAAATATTGTTGTGATAATATATTTGATTGTGAACACATTGTTTGTAAGGGAAATACTAAATATTTAATCACCCCTAGTTTAAAGGTCCATTAACCTGCCTTCCACAATATGAGTCTCTACAGGGTTGATACCTACACTTAATTTACCTTGAAAGGTAGCAGTCTTACCTTGCATGGTTCAACTATGACGTAGCTTATACGATGGAAATATAGCATGGATGTAGCGAGGGGGTAGTTTAGGGTTCAAACCCTCCACATCTCCACGAAAATTTCTGAATTATTTACTGTTGATCGTAAAAGAATATTTGTGAAACTGTTTATATTATTTTGATAGTTCAATCCGATCTTCAGAGATAGTAAGTAGTTTATCATTTAAAAGAATCCATTTTTCAAAAATGTGTTGGGGAAAAACAATTTCAAATAGCTTCAAATAGCATCTAACTTTGATAGTAAAAATAAGCTTGAAACTTGCGAAGAAAAGTCGAAGTCGGAGGCATATATTAATAATTTATGCACACAGGCTTACTGATAAACTTAGTAAATTATGAATAAAGTTTTAATATTTACTTACAATATGGAGCTGATAAAATTATTTTGCAAACTTTACACATACATATATTTTTATTGTAACGTTATTTGCCACCCTACCATTTATTTCCTTATATTTTTCCCAAGCTTTGTAAATAGTTTCAAGTTTATTTTCGTT
>CABFWO010009470.1:0-12054 GCA_902155825.1 Timema genevievae
CAGTTTCCCGTTTCTTTCCTCACTGACCCAGAAGGTAACACTACACATCAGCTTGCCAAGCCACCAATTGACCCTACAAGCGACACCATTCATCAGAGGAACTGGCTGTATATTGAATGTTACTACTAGTATCGTTCATACATCTACTACTTTAATATTTTCATTCATAAGTGAGACTGAGACAGATCAATGAAAGTAACAACATATTCTAGTCCACACCAGGAGATATCGTGCGTTACAAACAATATATGTAACCAGACTGAGACAGATCAATGAAAGTAACAACATGCTCTAGTCCATACCAGAAGATATCGTATATTATAAATACTACAAGTGACCAGACTGAGACAGATCAATGAAAGTAACAACATGTTCTAGTCCCTACCAGGAGATATAGAGTATTGTAAACATTATATCTCACCAGATGAGATGTTGAAAAGTTTATTACCAACATATCTCTTTTATCATGCATATCAAATCAGTATTCAAATTCATCCACGTCATAAAAATTGACAGATTCTAGCTTCATCAATATTATATTTTTTATAAATCTGGTCACATGTCTATTTGAGTATGCTTCGTTTGAACGTAGTTCTGAAGGACACACAAGCCAATGTTTGCTGGGTTGAAAACATTTACGCACCAGCAGTTAAATGTGCACTTCTCCGTGATGCAGCTATTCGCATAGTACAGTCAGAATCAAACAAAATAGACTAATGGGTGCAAGTTTACAGATAGGGAGTGACATGCTTGTTGTTTTCTTAAGTATTTATGTTTATTTATGGTTCAACTAATCCTTTAAAATAAATCTCCTTCTTGACACTAGAATACTTGGTCCGTTTTTGATTCATGGCTAATCGGTTAAAATTATATTAATTTTATAAATTAAACAAATACTTTATTTGCCATTATTGTTGCTGGCAATTATAAACATTTGTGGTCAGCATTACTCGTACCATATTTTGTCATTGAGTATAATGTTAGCGTATAACCCGAATGGGTAGTAAGACGCGGTGCTAAATATTATTATTAATATAATGTTACAGCCCTATAGTGAAACTGTTCATAAATCGAGCTAATGTCTGCCCAATCCGTGAACTTGCCATCTTTCTGACCATTTCACGAACTAAAAAAGCATTAGCTCTTACACATTTCATGAGCTTGAACTTATTGTACAATCTCCTACAAGATTATGTGAAATTAGTTATAAGATATTATATTAAGTTAACCCAACCTAGTCCATCCTAATTTTCCATTTTAAAGTGATTAAAAGTTAAATGAACTTAGATACCAAAATTGTTCTTCACTAGTCCATTTCATGGAACGGGCAAAACCTCGTCAAGTTCTTGAAATGGGCAATACAAGCGTTTACAATTCATGGAATAGACTACTTATTGCCCAGTTCATGAAATAATCAGGAGGAGAGACTATTTCATGGAATGGGCAAACATTTGACAAATTCATGAATTGGACAAGTTCACAAATGAGGTGTAACATATATAATATACTTTGTGGTGGACCCTAAATTTAATTGGTTTTGTGCAATATAATACAAACTTAAGTCACAAACACTTGCCTTTACTTGTTTTGTGACATCGAATATACAGTGTGTAGCCAACTCATTACTTATCATGTTTTATGACAATGAATAAATAATTTGTTGCCAAATAATCACGTACCATGTTTTGTAATATAAAGTTTACACTTTGTGGCCAAATCTTCACTACCATGCTTGAATATATATTTTGTGGCCAATACTCCACTTTGCCTCGTGCCTTTGAATACAAACTCTGTGGTCAACGCTACACGTATGTGTGTTTTTTACTGCATCGAATATAAACACTGTAGCCCCTGAAACTGTTTTTGAAAAGCAAGCACATTATTTTCAAACATAGAGTTTACTATGTACATTTTTTCTCCATGTTTTTTAAAATGTAGTTTTTTTTTTTTATTTGATGGTTGTCGAAGCGTGTGGCCGCTATTTCATTCGCGCATTAGTCGTGAATAAACAATGGGCAACTTATGTGCGGTATACGCACCATTTCGCCACAACCAAACCTTTTTGAAGTGTATATTCGTTTGAGCGTGAATTTATTTCATACGCGCGGATATTTAGTACTTCTAAGTTTTATTTAAACTACCAAAGTTTTTTTTTTATAATGTTCTGAATTTATCATAGTGAACATTGATTTATTAATATGACCTTGTGGAAAATTGGTAATAATGTAGCGGCGCGCTCATGCCTTTTTTATTTATGACCACAGTGAATTATACTAATTAGTTTTTATTGGGTTTATTAAAGGCTGGGTAAACGCCTGATTAGCTTCAAACCGATGATTAGAGAAGGAAAATGTATTTTAAACTTTTTATATTATGTTCACACATGTGTCACAGTTCATTTAAACAAATATTGTGAAAGTTAAGCTTAATTAAACATAATTAGATGAATTAAACCGGTACCCAAAGCCATATTATTCGTGATCCCGACCATAGGGGACAATGGTTTGAGTCTAGGAAGGTTCTGAAATAACTTGATGTGTTTTAACAGCTACTGTGGCTTGGATGGATTTAAAGCATAATATTTGTGTGGACTTATTCAAGTTAGCTTTTAGGTCATATGCTTAGGCTTGAATATGTTTAAAAACTATAACTTTTACAAAGCTCAAACAATATTCAAATATACAGTTATTTTTATATTTCAAAAATTGTCTCTTTTTGGTAACAAAAATATTACATTTGTAAATTTATAATAAATATTTTTTTGAGACTTTGATATTTAACTTTCAAATCACAAATTCAACTATTTTTATTCAAGTCATTGAAAGAACAATCTCTAATTTGGTTTACCGGAGAAAAATATCAGCTTATATTTCGGTTAATATATATAGAAATTGTCTCTTTTTACTACTTTGTAATTTTAATCCCTCATCTAAAGCACGCTGTACTATTTTATGCTAACGTATCTGAATTTTTCTATCTTCGTTTATATGTATTTATCTTCTGCATCAAAATTGTACTTGCAAATTCGTCATAGATATTTACATTGAGCTAGAATATCAAGGACTAAATATAGGATACACATATTATAACTTGACTGCAGGAAAGGAATGTAACACTCTTAAAAGTGTTGTGTATTATATTTACTTTGATTTGTTGAGAGGTACGTTTGAATGGTAATTTGTAAATAGCTAGTGAGCCGATAGTTAAATCTGTTTCCCTTCCTTGTGAGGGCCACTAAACTCACTCTACAGAGTCGCGGGAAGGAGAAAAAGAGAAGATTATGTTACCTTCATCACAGTTTGAATCTGGATTATTCCCATCATTGCAAATTCAAACAAGGTGAAGAAGGGCGGGAATGAAATGATTGGAGGGACGCGGTCTGACTGAGGTGGAAAGAGGGGTCATCCCTTAGTAAAACGGTCATTAATGTTCATTTTAAACACGACGGTATACATTTTGAAGACATTTTATTTTCAAATGTAGTATTTCAGCTATAAATTTGGTTAAAATTATAATTTAATCATTTGTAATATGTTAAAGGGTCCCACGTAATGTTGTTGAGAAGTTAAAAGGGTTAAATATGTCTGCATGGTGTTACATAGGGGGGGACGTTGAGTACAACAAAGTGTTACATAACACAGAACTTATAGGGTTGTTAATTTTCAAAATATTCGTCTATACATGAAATAACCATAAATAAAAATAATCAAATATTGTCAGAAAATTATTTTAAATCATTAATATTCAGGTTTTATGAGTATTAAATCTGAGTCCCTCTTTTAGTGCCACAAAATCTTCCCTGTGAATTGATGGCATTCACTCTTGATGTGAAAAGTTACGTAACACAGGTTGCATGTGGGGAGGGGGAGGTCGGGATAAATGTCTACATGGGAGCTACGTAAGGAAGGAAGGGTCGAAAAAGGCAGGAAATATGCGTTACGTTTTTACGGATGATCCTTAAGGGTTTAGTTCCTAATTTGTGAAAATAAACATCACAATATTTTACAATATATTAATAGCCATCGAAAAACAAATGAAAATGAAGTTTAATTAATAAATAATTACCCTATGTGATAAATATTTTAACGGCCAGTAATAGTATACAAAAAATAGTTTAACATCATATCAGTGACAATCAGTTCATTATTCTACAATTTGGCGGGTATTTTTTCTTTTGGACAAAGTAATAATGTTGGCTATATTTACTAATAGCAATCCCGCACGGCATTGCCCGTGACCCACTGTGGTTTAAGAACTATATTAGACTCCCATCATCATGGTGCCCAATTTCAAATGGAAACATTATATCTGAAACATAATTTTAAACCAGATTAAAAATATGTTCTTCAAAAATTTGTTAAGAATAGCTTAGTTAAAAAGCTAATTAAAAATTTAAAAATCCGGCTTCGAGGAGCATTCGGACCCCCTTTCGTCCACCTATGTTAAAAATGTCAGATCTCTGCGTGTCGTAGTTTTGGTTGGGCATCGCACACACACAAACAAACACTTCCTTTTATTATCATAGATAGATATTTTGTTTTATTTTTACATAATTACCCTCTTTATTTACTTACTTTATAAATATGATTTAATCACCGGTCGGAGTTGAAATACTGTTTAGCAGCTATTCTAAATTAAAAAAAAATTGTGTTGAAATATCTCATATTAAGTGAAATATTTAAGATATATTCGTAACAAATCGAGGTTTTCTTGTTTCGAACTGTTTCGAAGACACAAAGGTTACTGTGGGCTTAGAATTCGAAGAGAAATAAATTTGACCTTTGACCTTGACATTTTGAAGCTTCGCATTGACCTAGTAATTAAAATTACTTAGAATATAATATATTTAAGCTATTTAAAAAAAATATCAACTTAAATAAAATAGCTGTTTTTCACCCCTGATTCGGGTATATTCCCTTGTAAAAAAAACCGTTGACCAAACTCGACCAAGAGATGACTCGAACGGCGCCTAAAGGCTGCAGACGGCGACATTCTATCTAGGGGTTGTTTCTAGGGGTGGTGTCATGGTATTGGGTGGTTGGAGGGTTAAAGGGAGGTGTTCACTCCCACCTTCTCCATTTGTTACCATTAGTCCTACCCCTTCCCCCTTCTTTAACACCCCTTGTCTTCATAGGGGCGCCCACGGTTGCCCAACCCTTTCAGCAAGGGTTAGTTCACAAACGATGGTTATCGGCGCCATAGCACGAATTCGACGCTTAACAGAGTTTTACGTGCGCTAAGTGAGACCATAATGGATTTATAAACGTGTGGTGCGCGTACCAATGGAGGTTTAAAAATATTGCACCCTTTAAATATCATTTAGTTAAATATTAATTGATGCCCTTCTTTGTAGTAAAGTAATTAAAGTGGTCAACTTTAAGTTTATCACCTCCGGGTGATAATAGTGAATACACATACTATGTGTATGCAGGTTCGTTCTGCTGTCTTATGAATACGTACAGTAGCCCCAAGGATTCTTTGGTGCTGACTGACAGTTCACAGCTGACTTCTGACAGTCAAGATTTAGGTATACCTTAATTTTGACTGTCAGAAGTGACAGCTGCTAAACACTTTTTTTTTGCAGATCATATGGTTTGGTGTAGGGATACATAATTTGGTCTGGTAGCTTTTCAAAGCCGTCAGCTGTCAGCTGTGAGCTGTCAATCAGCACTAAAGAAGCCATGGGGCTACTGTAGTTTAGGTGCTACGGTTTAAGCATCTAGTACTACACCTTTGTTATTGCTGAAGCTAGTTCGTAAGTCATAGGACTTTTTATCTGTGTGTTCGCTTAGAAGTGTACTTTAAATACTGGAACTAAAAAAAAAATTAATTTCTCTATATAAAATAATTTTAATTGTTTATAATTATATTATTATTTAATAAATATTTCGCATTACAAATATTATATTTTGTATTATTAATATGAATCCTGGTGTAATTATTTTTTTATAACCAATTCAAAAACAATAGTTGTATCGTGGCCGATAATTCTGGAGTAAGAGGTACACATATGACTCATATTAAAATAATAATAAAAAATAATGGTAACTTGCTTCGGTGGCAGCGTATTTTAGCGCGCTACTCTCGCAGTAGACTAGACAGCCGATGACGGTCGGGTGTACTGAGGGTGGTTATTCCAAAATGGTTTTCCACTCTGACTCCACGCAAACGCTGATACACTTCCTATAGATATGACCTTACTTATCCCTAAAACCATCAGCGTAATTAGTACATAAGCGTATAACTGGTGGTAAGACCCGGTGCTAATTTTTTTAAATAATAATAATAATAAATTGACTGAAAAGCAGTACTTTTTTTATAAATTTATATTGTATATGTTATATTACAGCCTTAATGTGTATTATATGTAGAAAACATTTAGTGAAATATAAATATTTTAGCTAATGTTTTAATACAAGCGGTAAGAAGTAGTGTGAATAAGGCCTAAGGCCCAGAGGAGTGAAGCGCTTGCCACAGCTCCCGTGGTGGTAGTGGTGTGAATACGGCTGGACTTTCAAATGACACCGCAGCCTCTCGAAGCTTCCTCTCATGTAAATCTTGACCATCGGCAGTTCGTTGCAGACTCGGTAATGTAGCCCACCGCATTAACCGAGTCAAGTTTATCCGAGAGGACTTCAATGAAATACCCGCCTTGGTGGCGTAGTTGGCTAGCGCGCTAGTCGTGTTGAGCTCGACTGCCGAGGATAGAGAGATCGAGGTTCGAATCTCGGTCGGATGAACTGAGGGAGGTTTTCCCTAAATAGTTTTCCACTCTCCCTCCACGCAAATGCGGGTACACTTCCTCTAAATTCAACCTTCCCAATTCCTAATCCATTAGTGTAATTTGTACTTAAGCGTATAACCCAAACGGATAGTAAGACGTGGTGCTAAAATTAAATTAAATTAAGTTAAAAATTAAATTCAATGAAATGTTTACTCTTTTCGTGGATAATAAATTAACAACGTTGCCTACTAGGTGATTTCATAATATATTTTGTTAAGCGGGTTGCATCTTAACTTGACTTACCTAAGCATTCTTAGCACTATTACACTTAGACTGCCGTGTACTAAATACAAAGAGAGGGAAGAAAATTAGTAGATCGCCCTGCGAGTCTTCTCACCCATGTGCTGATAGCACTTCTCCTCTTCATCTGACGAGTATAAACATTCGTTCTACTGTTTACTCCTGGACAACATTGACTTACATTTCTAAATTACCTTTTCATTGTTTCTGATTCTAGAGAGACAAATACTCTCAAGGACATTTTTAATCTAAATCATGGTAAGAAGATTCTTACTTGATATTTTTACGAACAAACCAAAAACCAAAGAGTTTTTAAGGAATCTTGGAGATTCAAAAAAATATTTTTTTACAATGTAAGACTATGTCTAGAATTCCTTAATAATTTTTTTTAATACTATATCTTTAAAACTTAGTGTATACCATTTTATGTACCTATCTTGGTTTGTCGTGACGTCACATTAAAATGGGTTATACTATCTTGATTTGTCGTGACGTCACATTAAAATAGGATATACTATCTTGATTTGTCGTGACGTCACATTAAAATGCGATATACTATCTTAATTTGTCGTGACGTCACATTAAAATGCGATAAATTATCTTGATTTGTCGTTACGTCACATTAACATGTCATATACTATCTTGATTTGTCGTGACATCCTTTAAGTAAGGACTGTGCGCCGACCGTGCCGCTATCTTGTTCCCAATTCCAACAAAACTACACGGCCGGCGCACAGTCTTGTATGTGTGACTCAATCTTAAGAGAACGTGAGAAAAGGCTAGTGATTCTACTTTTTTTGTCTCAAAACATTTCTTTGTCATATTAAATAAAAATAATTCTTCAGTATAAGCATCAAGATTAATTTTCCACATATGGTGTTATCAACAGTTGTTGAATATCTGTCAAGGGTGTCCTGAAATTTAATAACAGACTTTTTCTCTTCATTTAAAAAGTTTTATCATTTAATGACACCATGCTCATCACAGATATTCAACAACTGTTAATGTCACAATGTGAAGAATATTAAACTCTGTTTCTAGTGGAGGATTATTTTATTTATTTAGGCAAAATTATAATTTTTGCTATAAAAACTGCAAAAATACCGCCATTAATACGCATTCCCGACAATTCCGCCTTCCCATACGTTAAAATACGTGACAAAAAATGACTAACCTACTTAGGACAACATTTTATATTTAGTTACTCCTCCATCCTTTCGTATCCTACTTACTACTCACCCAGGAAGTCCAATTTTAATTTATATAATTGAGTAGAGATGGGGAAGGTAGAATTTAAAGGGAACGTAGCCTCGTTTTCATGGAGTGAAAGGGTGACACTCATTAGCATAAAACATTCTCATTACACACTACAGGGAGTTGAACTCAGGGCTTTCTGTTACCAGCCAACCAGACTAAATGGTATTGGCGTTTAGTCCACTGCACCCAACAATGGAGGTAAGTTTAATAAACGTATCATATATTGCCTATTTTTTAAAATACTCTTTAGATATGAAACGTTGGGGCATAGGAACTTAACTTTTGATCTGATTCCGAAAATATTACTTTGGTAAATATTTTGATACATTTATACATTTGGGCGCTAACACAAGCTCTAAGCGACTTAAGCTCATTAGCATTAAGAGAGCACCCTGCAGTTCCATTACATTTATTTCATCATGTTCCAAGATTCTAAATCTTCAACGAGGCTCATAGTTAGCGAAGACATTTTGTAGGGTGATGTTTTAAAGTTAATTTGCTTTATTAAAATATACTTTAATATATAATTATTATATAATATATTATTATGTTTAGAGGTATAGTATAATAAATACAATCTGTAAAAAAAATTTTTTTTTCGCTCGTTCAAAATAGTTTGTTTCTAGTTTATAATACCAAGCCCACCACCGTGGTTCGGATTCCACGTTAAACTGTAGGTCCTCCATTTCATATCACAATCACCCTACCATTACACATTAGCGTAAGTGCGTATAACCTGAACGGGTAGTAATACGCGGTGCTAATAATAATAATAATAGTTTAAAATAGGTACATATTTATACGTTCTTGTTTATGTGTTTGTATAGATATTTAAAAAATAAATTAACTCTTTTGAAAATGAAAATCCAAGATTTCATCATGAAAACATGAGGTTCGAGAGCTAGCTATGCTTTATTTTCTATCTATTTTATAATATTTTAAATAATTTTTGCAGGTTTTATATAGTACAGGTAATTACTGTAAAGGACATAATATACAAACAAAATGTGAAAATATAATTAGAGTGTATAAAGTTATGTAAAGTTTAGTTCTTATTTAATAAAGTTTGATAGTTGTCTGTAAAGTTCGGTTGGGTGTTTCAAGTATCACTAAAGTTCGACCAGCTAATAATGTTTCTATTCTTTATAAACATTACACCAATACAAATCGGATTATAATAAATACAGTTTTAGTGAATATAATACAAACTAGGTTAAATTCTTCCAACGTTTAAAAGAATATATATATATTTGATGGCCTTTAAATGTTGGCAAAATATCAAATTAACTTCGTCCTTAATCTTGAAGAGTACTTTGGGATCCTAGCCAAGCGAAAATAGATATATACGGCGGTACCACCATAACAACTTCTGTCTATGGTTGAAACCGCAGGAGACTTAAAGTGTCCTTCTGTAAGGTTGGCACCATTTGTAACTTCCATAAAGTAAGATGGTTTGGCTTTAGACTACTCCACCCTACGTAGCACTGGAAAATACATTTGAATAATGGGGTTTAAAATATATTCTATCACGTAGTTTTCGCATGAGTGGTTTCCGTGTATTTTTGGCATCTATTTCTGTCAACCTCTTCTATGTATCTTTACCCACCAAAGGGGAAAAAAAAGTTAGGTTTGCATTAATTTGAGTTTTACATTTGCATAA
The DNA here is from genome assembly GCA_902155825.1 of Timema genevievae. Lineage (NCBI taxonomy): Eukaryota > Metazoa > Arthropoda > Insecta > Phasmatodea > Timematidae > Timema > Timema genevievae. Next base: position 9,942 of record CABFWO010009470.1, read on the forward strand.
AAGATGTGAGACTTGATGAGAACTGACAAAGAAATGTTTCTGTTCGTCTTAGAAATGTTTATGTAATTAATATGTAAATGTTTCTATTATAGGATTAATAATATACATAACTTTTTATAGTTTTAAGCAATAATAAAATATGTGACTATATAATATTTTCAAAAACATTTTAAGAATATGTACTAAGGGGCGTTTTAATAATCAAAGAAATGATTTCAACTGTTTGTTGAACACTGAGTTCTAACAAACACTCAAAGTAAATTTATATTAAATATATTAAAAATAAAAGTTTAAATTTTTTTTTCAGTAATGATTTTAAGCTTATTTTACAAAATTGTCTAAAACCAATGGCATAATTTAACTTGATAAAATCTTTGAAAAAGTGTTTCATTTAAAGTATTAAAATTGTATTTTGCAAAACCAGTTTAAAATTACTATTGAAAAAAAATTGTATAACGAATATTTATATAACTCTTCATATACATTTTCAATGGCTGTTTGATAAATCTCGTTGTGTAACAAACCAACTGAAATAGTTTATTTCATTATTAATAGATTTTTCTGTCATTTATTTGCATAGTAAAAGTTTTGAGTCTAACTTTGCCATGGGCCATATAAGTCATACTTGTTAGGTTAAAAGTGTAATTAAATGAATTCATAGATGAAAGATTACAAATATTAAGGTTGTTAACTTAAGGGTGATAAACTATTCATGCAAACAAGTTTGAAACAAAATTATGTAATAACTCGTTCAAATATTAACTATCTAGAATTATAATAACTATTTCTACATTTCTAAATTCCCTTGATATATAATTTTACACCTTAAATTACTTCCAATTTCTCTATGGGTTTTTTTAGATCCACAGTTTGAATACAGTTAAAAATTAACAGTTGATAAAATCTAAAGTCTAAAATAACATATATTTAAAAATAAGATTGCCGTGGACTCCAAATCTCAAACGGGGGCATTGAATGTGATTTCTATTTGTAATTTATTACTTTGGTTCTTTTCACTCTCTATCCACGTTAATGCGGGTGTAATTTCCTCTAAAACAACCCTCCTTAAGATTCCTACAGCTTTAGTTAAGTAATTAATAGTCTTTAAGATTCAAATAGCCAAAGCTATTATTTATGCTTTTAGTGAGGATTACTCTATCTAAAGATTTTACCCACGTTTGTGGTCGAATGGTCTAAGGCGTCCCGGGATATCCGTGTTTCAAATCTTGGTCAGGTGCAATAATTTGTATTCCTAAATGGTTTTCCCACTCTATATCCACACTAGTTTCCTTTAAATTCTACCTTTCTCATCACAACCTAGTTAGTGTACAGATTAAAATAGCCCAAACTGTTAATAAGACGCGATGGACAGTAAAAATAGTTTAAGATATAAAAATTGACACCACCTTCCAAAAAGTGAGAAATTCAGAACGGTCAAATAAGGCTATTTATATGATTATCCGACTATAGCACAAAATTATGAATGAACCAGGTGAATTGAAACTTTCTGTACAACATGAATGGGATATGAGAAACGTTAAAACAAATCTGTTTTTTAATNTCACCCACAGACGTCACCCTTAGGTGCTAGAGGGCGCTGTTGGTACATAAATGAAAGGATACTGTGTGAGCCTCATTTTAATTTAGAGGAGTTTTATAACAGTTACATGAAGGAGGAATCAAAAACAGTAATGTAATTACTGACAGCCTCAATGTATTGATTTCCGTACATTTTCAAAGATTCCCCAGCCCCATAAGAAAGATGCATGTCAGCCATCTCAGAATCCGTAAAATGTTACATGCTACACGTACAAAATCCATGATACGAGTAACGACGGCAAAAAATAGCCATTGGGTGAGCCACCCAACAGCACCCTCTAGCATCTAAGGGTGACCTCTGTGAACACACAGTCACTAACGAAAAAAGGTTTGTGTTAGTTTTTTTTTATTGCCACGTATTACTACACGTTTGTGTAGGACGCTTGTATACTAGTTACACTAATGGTTTTAGGAGTTAGGAATATTATATTTGTGTTACGCCCTCTCTATTACCTCGTAGTTTAAGGCCACCGTAAACAACATAACGAGTATAGAGGGGCATAAGCTATGTGAA
>CABFWO010009471.1:0-12050 GCA_902155825.1 Timema genevievae
TAGAGGCTGTAGTTCATGTGTGGTATTGCTTGGCAAACAAAAAAGTGTTATGTTATACCTGTCTGCTGCCGAAACAATATTCGCATAGAAGACTATAATGGCTGAAAGAAAGAAGAATTTGATTTTGCAAGGTCAAAGTATTCATCAAGTTCACTTCATCCATTAATTATAAGGTTTAAATCAAAAATCTCACTTATTCAAGAATTACTTCATGAGAATAAAGTAAAATCAGAGGTTACAACGTACAAGTGGTGGAAAGGTCAAATGAATGACATTGATAAATTTAATGACAAAGTTTTTCTCATTATTGAACAGTTACTTAGGCTTCTTCAGAAAATATTGAAAGAATATTTCTATCCTTTGGATTAGGCACAGAGAAATTATTTTAACTTGTGTTTCTGTTTAAATTATTTAAAAGTGATGTGAAAATGTAAACCCTAAAAGTAAACAGAAAATATTTTCAACAGGACAAATAGTGTAGTTATTTAATATTTTGATGTTTAAATCATTCCTAAGCCTTTTGGCACAGTGTGTTAATGATTTTTGAACTCAACCTTAAAGGTGCCCATATATGATCATTCCCGGCATCATGCCGGGAATGTCAGTCCAAATGTTCAAATGACCGTGTGTGGGGTGATTCACAGCAAAAATAATGGCTTGACATGCCACTTCATTCCAGGAATAAACAACCCAACCGGTTTGATTTTTCGGAGTGATGACATGCCAAAAATGACCGTGTATGAGCAGCTGTGATCTCTGACTAATGGGTGCATTTGCAGTGAGCCCAGCAACTTCATCTGAAAGTAGTATGATTAATGATTATGTATAAAGGACAATAAATCATAATAGTAAATTCTTTAAAAATGATCATTTTAAGCAATAGTAATATTATTATGCTACTTGTATTTATTACCTTCACTTACTCCTCTCTCAGCACTTAAATATTGCATCACATGTATCGGGTATGATCTTTCCAAAGGCTTGCATGGATTTAGCCGTTGAAAACTTCAGGTCTTTCAAGGATCTCCCGGTAGCGAGAAACATGAGCGTTGCTATCAGTCTCTCCTCTGCTGAGACGGCATCTCTCATCGCTGTGTCCTGTTTGTATGTTAAAATGACCAACTAGCAACAAAAACCTTTGAAAACACTCAAGAGCTCTTAAGCAAATAATTTGTATAGTCATCAATGGAGTTTAATTTGAGTTCACTCAAAAGATTAATGTCGGAAAATTTGTGTCTTTGTTGTAGCCAATGTTTTGACCATAAAGACTGCCTTTTTTATTCTAATCTTTATATTTATTATCTACCAATAACAAAAACCACAGCCAATGGAGCACTTTTCAATAACATTTTTATGACCTCTCAGGACAAATCACATCAGTAAACAGTGGCGTCTAGCAGATCTCAGCGTGACGTGTGTGGACAATTCCTGGCACGCCTGGAATTACACACCTTGAATGACACTCCAGTCATATCGGCAATGAAAGTGTATGGGCCACCTTAAAGGTTAATTAGTTTTAGTACTGTACAGTATTATACAATGCCACTAATTATTTTGTTCTTTGTTTACTAATATTGTAATATTTAAGTGACCTTTCTGTATGATATCTCTACATTATAGTTCTCAAAATAATAAATTTTGTTATTCAGCTTTTAATTTGCGAGTAAGTTATAATTTTGAGCAAGATGCATGTTCTTTATCCAAAAGTTAAATTTATTATTTACCTCACTTGAGTGAGTCACTCAAGCCCGCCACACATTGGACGCAGGGCAGGCGCGGCAGGCGAGGAAGAGGAAAATCTGTAATACACGTGTTCTTATGGGTTACTGCACATTGGACAGAGTGCAGGTGCAGTGTAGGGATAACTCTTTCACACCTCTCTCTGGTTGTAGTAGACGTACAGTTTTCCTGTGTCTTCTGCGCCTCTGTCACGCAGTTTTTGTGTATTGTGATGGAACATCTTGTTCAATTAGTTCAAGACCATCCAGTATTATATGAAACAAGCAATCCAGACTACATGAGGACGAAGTTGAAAGATGAGCTATGGGAAAAGATTGCTATTGAACTGAATTACTCGAACATTATGTGTAATATTCTAGATTTTTGTAGTTAATGAAATTAATCTACAGTAGTTTGTATAACCCATTAGAAGAATTAGATGTTACTAGACACTGCGCATAAAGTAAATTACAATTTTAATCTTTTTCCTTTTTTTACTAAGAGAGTAGAGCAAAATTAAATTATTTAATTCAGAGTCCGACTCGGAATCCAAATTTATCAGAAGTTCCTCTAATTCACACGCCATATCACGTCTTGTACCACTGGGTGAAATCTCCCCAACTCGCTTCAAATCTGCAGTGACTTGCAGAAACTTCTTCCTGTGCTATGCCTACCCTCTGCCTTTGCTGCGCCTACCCTGTGTCCAATGTGCGGCGGGCCTCAGAGTTTGTGAATAGGCATATATAGTTAATAAAAAGCTAAAAATGGTTTGGATTAACGTACATCAAATACATGAAATTAAACCCGGTTTAAACAAGAAAAGGAAGGATATTTTTGCTTTTATTTTTAGAAAAAATATAGTTTTTTTTTCCTAAACACTACACATGTAGGAATTTAAAAATAAAAATAGCTAAGGTATCTGTAATATGCTGAATATTTAAAAAAAAAATTAAATCTGATTCGGTGGCCGCATGGTCTAAGGCGTCACTCTTGTGTTAGACTAGACTGCGGATGACAGGGAGATCAGGGTTTGAATTTTGGTTGAGTGAACGGAGGTTTTTTTTCCAGAATGGTTTTCCACTCTTCCTCCATACAGATGCAGATACACTTTCTCTAAATTCAACCTTTCTCATCCTTAACTCAGTAGCGTAATTATGCTTATAACCTGAACAGTTAGTAAAACACGATGCAAAAAAAAATTTGAGAACGTATTTCAAACAGTGCTATTATATACTTATGAGTAATCAATAATACATTTTGGGATTAGTTCCTTTGAGCAGGAATGGAAAGGCTTTTGCTTTAAAAATAAATGAAATATATAAAAAAATGGACAGTAAAATAATGTAAGAGTGCATACATGGCTTAATAATAATAACTTAAATTAACACATGGATATTTTATTTTGAAAATTATGACATTTTAAATCTTAGATTAAATAGCTAAATCTTTGGACAAATGTAATAACCATTACAAAGTTCAATATGATTTACAATTTGTACTACTATCCTTGCTCAAACAAAATTTACAATTTTCATATTATTAAAACACAACCACACACTGCTGTAGAGTAATTAAGTCTTATAAATTATTTCAAATTTTACTATGCTTTTATACATTATTTTTCAGTATCATAGTTGTCCTTGATGTGTTTCCAGAGTTTCTGAAACAAACAAAATAAAGAATGATTATATAAGATGAAAAATAATTTTAATGTTTGTGTTGATTAAACAATAAATTATATTTAAATGAATTGTGCAGCTTATTATTTAAATATATTTTATTATAACATCTAGACACTGGAATCAAACAAGATCTTTGGCTTGTATGGTCAATAAGCCAACCCAGGTCACATGTCGCCCAAGAGCAATCATTCATTATTTTTAACTAGTCTTTAATGGTTGTGTGAGAATATCAGTTGCTTAGCTGTCAAAACATAGCCTTCGTTTTTCATGATTGAATCCTAATGCTTTGCATGTCTCTCATAAACTTTACTTTAAAATAACCATTGGTTGTATATGACCCCGACTGCATTATTATGCATAGAGCTGGTAATATTCAAACTGGGGTAAGCGTACCCATTGCTGAAAACAACCATATAATAGGGGGCACAAAGAATTAAATAAATGGTATGGTGCACCACACAGACTTTCTCACGTCTTTTCCCCCAAAAATTAGAAATTTACTTAGAACTCAAAAGATATGTGAAAGAAATATACATTGTTGCAGGAAAATAATGGGGGAAAAAAATCACAATAATCCAAAGATCATAAATGAAATAATATTCACTATTGCAGAAACATTTAGAAAAGAGTAATCTCAGACCTCCAAAGAGCATAACAATCAACCCTCAATTTCCCAGACCTCCATTTAAAAAATACATTTGCTTATAGCTCAGAATGTGAGGAATGCCAGGCCTCCACCGTGGTTCGGATTCCACGTTAAACTGTAGGTCCTCCATTTCATCTCACAATCACCCTACCATTACACATTAGCGTAAGTGCGTATAACCCGAACGGGTAGTAAGACGCGGTGCTAATAATAATAATAATAATAATAATAATAATAATAATAATAATAATAATATAGCTCAGAAACTATATGTTATATAAAAGTATATTAGAAATAAAAGTTTTTTACCGTTAATAGTACTGCAATGTATCTCAATTAGTTGCAGATATATTACCAAAATTGGAAATTTACGCTTACCTATGTAAAGTACGCTCAAAGTCATTTTTATGGTAAAATGATGTCCACCATTTTGTTTGTAAAGTTAAACTAGTGCCTGGATAAAAATTTTAATCAATTGCACAGATTTAGAGCCAATCAATTACTTCGCTTTCCACACTTAAGTAAATAACCCTTAATTTTAGGGGTAGATGGAGATAAATAAAAAAACTCTCTCTGGGGAAGCTTTGAAGATCCTAATTACCAATTTTTAGCCTGATCGGTAAAAATGTTTCAGCTCCAGTCCCAGACAAAAAGAGACAGGCAGACGGAATTGATAAAATCACCTTTTCTGGTTCAGGGGGTCATTAACCATTGACATCCATCAGTCTTGAATAAGATTTTTTTTTCAATAATCACAATACTTCCTCAACCCAAGGAGTTGCAAGAAGGTAAAAAAAAAATACACATAGGGCTATAGGTGACATTTGCGTGTGAACTATGAATGATGAAACCTGTGCAAGGTCAATTCACCATATGGGTTAAGAATGAAAACTAATACTGCCTAAAACATCAGGCTCTATAGGTTTAATCATTCACAGTTCACATGCAAATGTTGTCAACTAACCTAACCTAACCTAAGCCTGGTTTAGCCAAATAAAATTGTAGGCTATACTAATCTATCCTATGAGCTAGCCCAAAATGTCAGTATTAACGAATTTAGACTAGGCTAAACTAGTACATCTTGAGGCTCTTAGGATGTATCAATTCGGCCTAGTCCAATCTAATTTGTTCTGGAATCGGGTTTGTACGGTAATATATATATATATATTACACTCCATTTGTGAATTTGCCCAGTTCATGAATCAACCCAATTTTTGCCCACTACTCTGGCCTCTCCTCTATACCGCTTCATGAATTTGGCAAAAATAGTTGGTGAATTGTGCAGCCTAATTCATGAAATGGGCAGCTCCAAGTATTACACAATTTATAAACAGGAGGAATTTCTACCCGGGCCGTGAAATGGATAAGCGAAGAACAGGTTTAGTTTTTTTAAGTTAATTCAACTCCAATCATTTTAGAATGTAAGGTTAGGTTAAGTTAGGTTGGATTAGTTTGATATAATATCTTTTTTTTAAATCAGTTAAGCTTGTAGTAGATAGTTCAATAAGCTCCAGTTCATGATATGGGCAAGAGTTAATAAAATGTTTTCCCAGTTCATAAAATAGGCAAGCAAAGAAAAAGAAGCCTATTCACAAAATGAGCAAAAATTTGCCCAATTCATAAAATGGACAGTTTTACTATAGAGGTTTAACATGTCTATTCTTTCTCATTTAAAACTTATTACATTATTTTGGATGTAATTTATTTGATTTATTTTAGATGTTTATTATAAAATATGTATAGCTTGCGTTATGCACAAACAACTTTGGGGTAAAAAGTTGAAAAGAATTATATATGGGAGTTCGCAAAGAAAAAAAGGTTGAATATCAGTTCGCTAGGCCTCCAGAATTCATTTAAAAATCCTGGTGCTGTATTTAATCATTGTTAACAGTTAAACTATCATTCATCATCAAACACTAACTTCATAAAAAAATATTTTAAATAAACTTTTAAGGACTATTTCCAAGTTTCTTAGTTTAAAGGGAGGAAAAATACTTCTTTTAAGGGAAATAAAAGTGCAATTTGTGTAAAGTGAATTAGTTTGAGTCAACATGAATGGAAATATAATTAAGTACAGTCAATTCTGCTCAAAGTATTTTTAAGTCTGGCATAAAAGTGTATTGGGCAAGTATAATAAAAATATCAAGACATTTACAAAATTAAACTTCTAATGAAACTACAATATGTAGATAGTTACAAATGATGTTGAGAGGCAGTTACAAATGATGTTGAGAGGCAGTTACAAATGTATATTATTAAAAATGATAAGCAGAGTAGGGAAATGTACTGCATGTAAACTATGAGAAACAACCACTAAAATAAAAAAAAAATACATTAAAACTGTAATGACATGTTTTATTGTATCTGTTCTTCTAGAGATACAAATAGGCAACCATTCAAATAGGCATTAGAAAATGTTAAATAAATAATATGTTCAATGTAAACTGTTTTAAGAGATTTAAAAAAGTTTTTAAATTGTTGCTGTTCAGTATGAAGCATTATACTTCGCACTAAGTGATTCATCATAACTTACAGTGTGTTATTATCAGAATATATCTAAATCCATCCTCTTCAAACCAAGTCAATTAGGGACTACAATATTTTTTAATTTGTGTGTTTAACACAAAACATGGATTATTAATGACAATCTAAGGTGTAGGAAATAGGAATTAAAAGAGAAGTTTAAAGGAAATGCCCAAGAATTTGTATAAAGATATGGGGGGGGGGGGACTCCGATGAATATCAGTCCTACACCCTAGCTCAGTTGGTAGTGTGTATCTACTGAGTTAAGCATCTCAGGCTCTAATTCTGGTGCAACTGAAAACTTATCAATGATGAAATTGAGGTTTCCCCTTTCCAAATTATTATATAGGTTATTAAATAAAGACAAAACAAAACAGTTCAGCATCATATAATAATCATTTAATGTAAGTATGAAATCACTTGACAGAATGCCTCTTGTCGAGGTCACGGAACATTATCATAAAGTAATGTAGGTTCAGTATTACCAACTGTCACATAACAATTATCTTACAATGGAAAATTGACAGCCAGTGTCCAAGAGTATACTTTGTTAGTCACATGCTGATATAAGCCATAAACATTAAACATTAGTTCAGAAGGTAGGACATAAAAAAATTATTGTGAAATATTCATAATTCTCTCTTAGAGCTTTTCTTGTTATGTTGTTTTTGAATAAAATAAACTCTCTTGTGACCAACCTGTCTGTTATTATTGGGTGACCCGCCTCGGTGTAGTTGGCTAACGCGCTAGTCGTGTTGAGCTCGACCGCCGAGGACGAGGAGATCGAGGTTCGAATCTCGGTCGGGTGAACTGAGGTGTGGTTTTTCCTAAATGGTTTTCCACTCTCCCTCCACGCAAATGCGGGTTCACTTCCTCTAGATCCAACCCTCCCAATTCCCAATCCATTAGCGTAATTAGTACTTAAGCGTATAACCCAAATGGGTAGTAAGCCGTGGTGCTAAATAAATAAAAAAAATTATTATTGGGTGATAACCAAGGGGCAGGTTACATTCTAAACTAAAAAAAGAGCGATCTTTATCCAAAGGAATTAACAATTGTGAATTTAAATTGCAATCTTACTTATACACTAATGGTTTATCTTTTGCATTATTTTCTTAGAAAATTAACCAACACATGATCCCACTGTGATCCCATGATGAAACTTTCTACAAATGATAAGAAAATACATAAGTTCATGTGTGATTTTTTCCAGAATTAAAAAAAAAAATTTTGATAAATTCAAGGTCAAAATTTGTATGGTATGACCTCTAACTGAAAAAAATGTCCTAAACTAGTGATGTTACATATCATATGAAAGCTTAAGCTACAAAAATTTTTTTTTACCCAGCCTTCTTTCTCATTTCTAGCCTGAGTAATAATTTATTTTGTAACATGTCAGCAGAAAATTGCAATTTTTATGAAATTTAAGAGGGCCGTAACTTAAAAACTTCTTCAGATAAAAGCTTGAAAATTTTCATTTTTTACTATCTATGAGGGTAAATTAAATGAGACAAATTTGAAAAAAAAAAAANAAATCCAAGAGGGTAAGGTTTAAAGGTGTTAAAATATTGGATCACTTGACATGGAATGACCCCAATTTTTCAATAAAAAGTGTTATCAATTGAGTCTAATTGTAATTCCCTTAGGACTGTATAATTTGTATTTTCATAACTCATTGAAAAAAAAAATATTAATAAAACGATTGTTTTTTGCTTTACAGTTGAAGCAACAAGCTAAACTACTATAGTAGATGAGATTATATATTAAAAAGTATTATGGTCACACTCGTTTCTTGTTATGACTGGCCACCTAAATAAATAAATGTTTTTTCTAACTTAGAGAAAAAGCCATACAAAATAATATTAGTCAACTCTGGTATTAGTGAACTTGGTTGTAGTGAACATTCGGCTACAGTGAACCTAATTCATTGGTCCCAATCCACATATATTTCTGTGTGTTAAAAAATTTGTTTATAATGAGGCCTCAGTTCTTCGGTTTTAGTGAACATAAAAATTGAAACTTTCAATAAGAAATGTCATTCTAACATCATAATTTTTTTAAACATAACTTTTTGGTTGTTTAAACTTTAAGACACCAATTCTATACCTGAGGTATTTTATTAAGGTAGCACAAAGATTGACAAAGTATGGAATGTGGAGGGGGAGGGGGGGAGGTTTGAGCTTAAACAGTCACTGTACTCAATGACCTGGCTTAAGTTTTAATATCCTTTTCTGCAGCAAGTAATGGAAGACAGTCTTCTGAGTTGTATTAATACAACAGGAATTACAGGACATTGATTGACAGTCTGTGGCCATTTAGTAATCGTTTTCACTAATCCAGTTCTTCTAGAGAGTATCCCATATGAAATTCAAATAATTAGACTTTTCTACTCAGTTTAGTTTTTTGAATGCATGATAGTGATTGTGTAAACAAGTGTGAAAAAAGCACAGACCCTAGGGAAGGAGTTGGAAAAAATGTTCATTAAAACAGTATACAGTAAACAATCGCATATAACTTTTTTTTAAGATTAATTAATAGATTTCAATAAAGAGCGATTGTATTTGAACACTTATTTTGTTTGTCACCAACCCACTACTTTCAGACTTAAAAAAAAATCGGTTTTAGTGAACTTCAGATATAATGAACAAAATATCTGAGTCCGTGGAGATTCATTATAACCTGAGTTGAATGTACTTTCAAAATAAAAGGTTTTTATTTTGTAAACAGAACAAGAACACAACCACATGATGGTTAATATGACGTCATCTACCACCCTTGTTTTGTCTGGTTCGCCATCTTGATTTCAGAAGAGCAATTTAGAAGTCTCATTTGAAAGGCATTTTTAAGTGAACCAGAGATGCTGCTTCCATAAAATAAAGAGAAGCACCCAAATAATATTTTCATCAGCTTGTGTTTCAATGTAAACACTGTTAATAATTAAAAACAAATTGTTTTTAAGTTTTGACTGTCAAAAAATATGACAACTCAACATAAGGTCTTGCAAATCATATGGTTTGGCAAATGGATTTATGGTAACTTTTTCTAGCTGTTACCTAACACCCGTCCAATCATGGTTGCCCTAAATGTACTTGTGTATATTTAGAGTTTTTCTATTACTTTATTTTTATAATTGCAACTTATTACCCATTCAGCCTACAGTATACACTTTTCTTTTACTCACGGGACTTTAGAAATTTGCAGCCTTAAAATTAAATTTTGTTTCAATTCAGTTGTATACATAACGTGGGAAAAGGTTTTTTGGGGATAATATGAGCTGGGGGCAGGATTTTTTTTTCTAACTTGAAATGTTTTCTAGCACTTAAGCACACAACAACAAGCAAATTTCTGATCACAAAATAATTATTGTGAAAAATTTCCAAATTGTAAAAGAATTATTAGAAAAGTCATCTTGAATTCACCCGTTAATTTTCTGCCAAGCAATTTCCAGGAACAGATATCAATGAAAAATGATAAAATTGAATATGCGTAAATAGCCCCAGCTCCGGATATATTAACTGATCTATTCACAGTGCAACTTGATACTTGGAAAAACTATAGGCCTAATATGATAACCAAAGTATTGGTAAACAAACATTTTCAAAAGTTCCTTGTGTTAATGAAACTTTCTTTGAATAGTTCAAGCCCCTTAGATTAGTTCTATTAGTAATTTAACTTATTTACTAACATGCATTAAATGTTGACAAGTACTTGGCCTACAGTTTTTTTAAGTACCTAACAAACCTAATTATTATACATGATTAATTATTGTTTTATCTTGATTCAAAGGGTTGAACGTCTTCTAGCAAAACCACCAAGAGTATATCTTCATAGATCTCATCTGTGCATGAACAGATCATCAAACATCTTTACTGCGTAAGAGATATTTTAGCGTGATTTTTTTTGGTGTACAATATTTGTTTTAAGCATACTACAGGGTTCCTACATTATTTGTAAAAAAATTCTCCCTGACTTTTCCCTGACTATTTTCACAAGTTCCCTGACCAACTTCTCACAAAATTTTCACTATATTTTTATGGTACTATTCATGTGGAAATATTAATTTAATTACATTTATTTCTGACTCCTCCTCCCCTACAGCCGACCTTGCCTCACCTCTCATGGAAGAATAATAAAGCAGATGTCATGCCAATCAGTTCAGGGAAAATGATGGAAAAATAACAAACCCTATCAAAAATGAAAGGATGAAATCCATCTGCAATTGTTTTGCAGAAAGCTAGTTTACACTTTATGAATGGATCACAGGCTGCTTTTTTCAGTATCCCTACAGGTTTTGTTTTAGGAAGCTTTTCTTCTTTGAGAAACTTAACATGGTTCCAAATTTGTAATGCCCTTTGAAAGCACGTTGCATTCTCTTACCACCGCATGACACAGAACTTAAAAGGAAAAGTTGTACAACCTGTCAACTGGGTAAACAATGCTTGACAAGCTGTAGTCAGTGAACAGGTAGTACATGTGACACAATAAGCAATTTATGTCCCAATTGACAGATTCCACTCCTGTTCTCAAGGAACCATGAACAACATGAAGCCCACATCAACTGAAAATTGCACTTAAATTATTGCACGAATTGAAATACATTTTATTGTCAACAACTTGCAAATCCCAAATTACTTCCGTCTTAGTTATATCATCTTTCATAACAAAAGTGTTAGGGTTTCTTCAAGCCACTACACTACTTTCACTTTTGGCAACACCTTCCTTCTGCAGCTTTACAATTTCCGATGAAACAGAAGTATGACATGACTTGTCATTTCCCTGAATTTTCCTAAGCTTCCCTGACTTTCCTTGACCGTAGGAACCCTGTCCTAAAAAAACTAGCTTATCCTAACTTTTTAAGTGTGATTACATAAAAGTTTCCAAGATTAACCTAACCTATGTATGTATAAATAAGAATTTTGAATAACTATCTATAAGACAATGCTTTAAAGTAGCAATTAGGTGTGTTTTCTAATAATTTTTACAATTTAAAATTGTTTCACAACATTTGATTTGCTACAAATGGTTTGTTTGCTTGTGTTGTGTGTAAAAGTGCTAGAGGGTCATTCCATGTCAAATCAACCAGGCTCTCAAACCGACCATTTTTGATTTTTATGAAACTTGGTATATTTGTAGAATTCATCATTATAAACAAGTATAATTTTTTAAAGAATTTTTACTGCATCCATTTTTGAGTTATTAATTTTTGAAATTTTTAAAAAAACATGATTTTTTATCTGCTGAGCAAACCTTAACTGACAATAACTCTGGATCTAATTGTGCTAGAGTCCTGAATTATGGCTCATTTGAAAGATCTTTAATTGAGCTTTCATTTGATATGACACATGCAAATTTTATATTTTTTAAAATCTCAAGGTCATTCAAAGAAATTTTAAGTTCTGAATATTAAAAAAAGTAGATTTTTAAAAATTCTTAAAAAAATATATGCTAAATATACATTATTTTTCTACATATCCTGAAAG
>CABFWO010009473.1:0-12042 GCA_902155825.1 Timema genevievae
AACCAATGTGTTCTATTTTATATTTTAGTCACTCGCTCACTCAGTCTGGCCACCTCTCATTACAACCAATGTGTTCTATTTTATATCTTAGTCTCTCGCTCGCTCCAGTCTGGCCACCTCTCATTACAACCAATGTGTTCTATTTTATATTTTAGTCGTTCGCTCAGTCTAGCCGCCCCCTTTAGGCGTTAATATCGCGAGAGACGCTTAAGATGATCAAGGAGGGGAGATCGAGGTTCGAATCTCATCAGTCCACTAAGTGGTGATCACCCATAAGTGAAATATGACTAAAGATTTTCCCGTCCCCTATTCGCGCAAATGTAGATTCATATATTTTAAATACTATCCTTCTCACAAATTATCTTATATCCATTCTGTTAGATGTAGGCCTACCAATAAAAATTAATAGGGCAGTAATAATTTAATTATTTTAAAATTCTATGTTTTGAGATTTTTTCTCGGTGATCCAAATTTTATCACCAATCCGGGATATTTGCATAGTTACAATAATTGGATAGGGATGAGTAGGTATAGCTTTTAGGACATGTTCCAGCATTAGAAGTAAAAGTAGAGAATTAGAAAAACAAAACTGAACACACCCAACTAGGATTCTAAAACCTGTATCTCCCTGACGAAACAGACAACACGATACTGAGGCCTTGTCTACGTCTCTAAATGGGATGGGTAGCACAGTTGTCTAATAGTAATCACATGGTGAATTAAATTGAACTTTTGAACTTGGATATCGGAAAATATCTTCCACGTATTAGGTCTGACAGGGATATATATTTCCCTTTCGTTGTTTTAGGACCTGACCCTTTTCCACTTAAGACAATAGGGCCCAGCCTTTAAAAGGTGTGTACAGAATCATTTTAGTTTTTTTACCCCCTTCTAAGTTCTTAAATAAACTTGGCAACAACTGTGCTGCATGCGTATGTCCGTTGTGTGTACGCATGTGAGTGTGTGTGTGTGTGTGTTTAAATACACATGTCGTGACGTGGGTTTATTTGGCGATGTTTTACTAAGATAAACTTCTACAATACACATCTNAAGATATCTTTATTAAAAACCTTCAGGGAGGAGCCAACAGATGACACCAAAACATTCCACTTGAGAGGTCTTGGACTCGATGACTGTCTAATTAAGGGGGTCCTGGCCACTGGGTGCACACCTACGAGACAAGTTCAATTATTTAGGATAGAATTTTGGCTTAAGGGTGTTCGATTGAATTATTTATTCCTAATATTTTGTTGTTATTGTGAACCCATTTTGAAGTCTCTTGATTAGAAAACTTTTGTTCTCAAATAAACATTGTTGGGGGCCTTCGCTAAAAGTTATTTTTGATAAAAACACTTTACTGTATTTATTGAAGTTTTGTTGGCTTAGGCATGTTGAGAGGAGGAGTGTGTATCGATGGAGGAGTATATAGATCAAAAGGAAGGGGTAGGTCATGTAAGATATGACTAAATGTTTTAGACAAATATGTAAAATAAGAAAAATATTATGAGATTTAAGAGCATGTGTGTGTATGGATGCATGGATGTATGGATGTTGTTGAAGAGAAGAGAGTATGCAAGGATAGGGAAGTGCGGAGAAAGTTAGTAGGAATGGATTAAGAATGGAGTTGTTTTTTTAGCTATATTCTCAGTTTCTTGCCTACCCTGTAAGAGAATGGCGTGATTAGGTACGTGTATTGAAGTTCAGTGAGGTGTTATTAATAATTAACTGCTTCGGTTGTTGAATGGTCTAAAACGTTACTTTCGCAATATACCGGACTGCCTATAACGGGAATTTTGGAGTTCAAATCCCAGCTGAGTGTACTGAGGGTGTCTTACTCATAAATGCCTTTCCACTCTCCCTCCAGTCAAATTGTAGATGCGCTTCCTCTAAATTCGACCTTTATAATCCTATTACATTAGTCCATATGTAACCTGACACCTTATCTCAGCCTGTAGCGTGTCTAATTTCTGAGCTAAGGGTCCCGGGTTAGATTCCCGGTATGGATAAAAATGCTTCGTTGGTGTAATGTGGGTTTACCCTTTCACAGTGATTAATTAACGGTCGGGGGGACTGGGTGTTTTGCAGGGGTAATTTATCAATTTATTTCAACTATAATTGAGCTCAATGGACTAACTGCGCTCAGGAAAACAGATTATGAAGCTGAATTACCCAAATACATTTTTATCGACTAGGGACAGGAATCAAGATGAAAAGTTATTTTCCCCACCCATAATTCTGTAAATTGTATTGTTTATTAGAATGACTTAACTTTTCCTGACAAGTAAACTTAATTATAGTTTGACTTATCAGTGGGCTCGTGTTGAATGGCTAATCCATGTGGATTTTGTAAAAGAAAGAAATGTGTTTGTTGTATGCGTGTTATATATTATAGTCCGTTAAATGCGATTATCACACTTTCTCGTGTGTATAGTGTTATTCTAGTAGAGCCTGAAATCATCCCCAAAACTCTAACACCACCAAAACAGGGAATTATGACAGATGTGGGTGTATTAGAAAATACATAACAGTAAAAGCATAAGTTAAATGGTTTTCTAATAATTTCTGTTCATGTATAACTAGTTCAAATTAATGCAAATATTTTTCTAAGGAATAATTAAATGTTTACACATGTTTTACTTATGACATGTTCGTAATATCAATCTTCAACTGTCGTATTATAACCCAACTATAATATATATTATGTATATTGCTCCTAGATTAGTCATTGAATATACAATTAAAAAAAATACCAAAGTGGCCATGCAATTCGCAACACTTTTCATTTAATGACGTGACAATATGTATGCATAAGGCGTTCATGAAGTAATTTCAGTCGCTGCCAGTGATATTCTATAGAGATAGATGTATTGTCCATTTCACGGACAATGGCTAGCTATGCGCCACCTGTATTCTTCTTAATTCTCTATGGATTCATTTTTTCTCTTATCTATGAACTCACTTTTCTTAACTGTCCATGGATTATTTTTCTCTGTATTCCGTAGACTCACGTTTATTAATTCTTTATAGATTCACTTTTCCCGATTCTCTTTGGATTAACTTTTTCCAATTTTCTTTGGCTTCCCTTTTTCTCAATTTTCTTTGGGTTTACTTTTCTTAACTATCTATAGGTTCAGTTTTCTATACTATTTATGCTGTCCAAACATTACAATACAAACATTTCCCTAATTTAAAACATATCCAGCTACATATTAGTTTCATTGCCAGCCTACACAAGACAAGAATAAATCGGTTGTTACAAACCCAGTTGGTAGTTTATCCACGGGATACCAACATTTTAAGATGGCCAATTATAAATTGTATCTAGAAATTGTTCAACTGGCACTGAATATCACAAGTTATACTTATTTACGATAGTGATATCTCACAGTTCAAGAAAGTTACTTTGCTAATGTTCCAAGCCATGTGTTATGAAACTAGACCAATCAGTATATAGAACGTGCGTGCCTATTCATTGCCCCTTCTATAGATAGTACAAACTTATATTCTGGCAAATAGTGAAATGACGTCATAAAGGTTCGTTCAATAATGTATACATTACTACGTCATTAAAGGAAAATTGTTGCGAGTTCAATAACATGCTCACTATATTTTTTTTTTTTTTGTAAATATATTTGATAGTTGGTAATGGAATAACATGTTGATTGTTATGAAGGTGTCACGTTTGAAAGGTAATGTCGGTTTTAAAATCTGCCATTTAAAAAATTCGTGAAAGCTAAGTAGTGAAAAACTTGACAATGGTTTGTATATATCCCCATAAATACTAAGAATAAACAAGGTGTACATGTGAAGATGGATTTGAAAGAGGTGTCTAAAGGCAGGTACACACAGAACGCTAAGCTAAGCTAAGATTTGCTCTGCTAAATCTTTAAAAAAAATAGCGGACCATATATTTAAAGGTGCTGGTTCACACAGAATGCTAAGCTAAGCTATTAACTGTTAGCAGCTGTTTTGGAAGATGGAGAAAATTTAGGAGGTGGAGGCTTGATTTGCTCAATTAACGCTTCCATTTTAATATAAGAACATTTATTAAATATAAAACCTAAATAGAATATTACTTAAATACACGTGAAACAAACGTAAAACAAAACTTCAATACTTCTTTAGTTATTTTCACCAGACCAGCACTGCGTCTGTTCAACAAGCTACGTTATGCGCATGCGCAACGTAAGATGGCTCAGCAAAGGAGATGGAAAAATGGCCCGGCCAGCAATCGGAAAAAACATAGCGTGGCGTAGCAAGGCATAGCTTAGCTTAGCTTAGCATTCTGTGTGTACCGGTCTTAACGTAGCTTAGACTCCGTGTTGAACAGACCCAGTGCTGTCTTGGTGAAAATAACCAAAGAAGTGTTGAAGTTTTGTTTTCAGTTTGTTTCACGTGTATTTAAATAATATTCTATTTAGGTTTTATATTTAATAAATGTTCTTATATTAAAATGGAAGCGTTAATTGAACAAGTAAAACCTCCACCTCCTAATTTTCTTCATCTTCCAAAACAGCTGCTAACAGCTGCATATTCTCTTCCTCAGTACTATCATCTGAATTCAAACAAGACATTTTGGATAAGGCCATCATAACTTAACTTCACTGGAGCAGACCAGAAAAAAAAACACTGAATTCGGGGAGAGGGGGGTAGAGGGACCATTGCTTAGATTAGCATTCTGTGTGTATCGGCTTTTAGAATAGAGTTGGATGGAGGTGTCTCAGGATAGAGTTGAATGGTGAGCTCACCTTCTGGCGGCCTTGAACTTCCGAGTTATTAGAGGACAGAGAGTTAGCTAATAATAGGCTATAAAATAGTAATATGATTAAATATTTTTCTTTGTGTGGAGAAATACTTAGAATTTATACACTTAGATCTTTAAAAATTTTGCAATTAGATAACTTCTAAATTATTTACGATAATTTCACAAGTTTTACTTATTCCCAATAATGTTGTGGAATACTGAACAATTGTTTTAGCAATGACTTTTTATTTAAGTCATAATCTACACTCCGTCTACCATGAAAGGTAGCAAGCAGTCTTACCTTGACTGATTACACTATGGCCCTATCTTATAAGCTTCACCCATTGTAGAAAAAAATCAAGTTAACATTGCTACCTTTAAAAAAACTTACCTAAGGGATGACATAAACAATTAACTATACCCAATATGTTTGAATTCAAC
The DNA here is from genome assembly GCA_902155825.1 of Timema genevievae. Taxonomy (NCBI): domain Eukaryota; kingdom Metazoa; phylum Arthropoda; class Insecta; order Phasmatodea; family Timematidae; genus Timema; species Timema genevievae. The sequence goes on from CABFWO010009473.1 coordinate 5,186, forward strand.
TTTTATTATTGTCCCACCATAGTTAATTCACTATATGTATCTATGATTTCATCAACAAATTATTAAACTTGCGTTATTATTTCATTTGTTTTATCTAACTAACAACTAACCTTAAACAATAATATAATTACAGCAAAAGCCATAATTTGATAGAATATTTTCTATTCCTAAATTTTGCTTGCGAAACATTTGAAATACAGAGGTAAAATATGTTTTATGTTATCGATGTTATAAAGAACACCTGGTTATAATTCAGGATTATCCTTTTTTATATCTAAAATCAGAGATTTAATTTACTTTGTAAGGAAGTCTAGAAAATACCAAAATATCTCGTAAATTAAACACAGTCGTAATATATTCTTTATATGACGAGAAAATACTGATATTAATTTTGTCCTAAGTTTAAACAAAATAAAGATTTATAGTACGTTCATCGCAGTCTAGCACATCCTGTCCCGACAAACGTTGTTTGTAACATATACTTATATATGGACAAATAGACTGTGTTAACTTCCAGAAAACATCAAAACTATGCATTTTATCTCCAAACCTAACTAGGAACACGAACACTTTATTATGTAATAGTCAAATTAGAATCCAATTTTCATAGAAAGGGTATTTTAGAAAACACAACAATATTATTATTTTGTTAAAATTGATAGCATTTCACTATATTATTATTGTTATTTATATGTATGGTTAATTTTGAACGAAATTGACAGCTACAGATAGCATGACTTGACTTGAATAGGTACATGAAAGTAAAAAAATTAAATTAAATTATAGAACCGCGTCCTACTACCCGTTAGGGTTAAATGTTTAAGTACTAATTACGCTAATGGGTTAGGAATTTTTAAGGTTGAATTTAGAGGAAGTGAACCCAGATTTGTATGGAGTGATATTGGAAAACCATTTAGGAAAAAACCAACCCCAGTTCACCCGACTGAGATTCGAACCTCGATCTCCTCGTCCTCGGCAGTCTAGTTCAACAGGAAACCTACGCGTTAGCCAACTACACCACTGAGGTGGGTTACTTGATCTAGTATATTTTCTAGCTGTCAGATAAAACTCTTCTTATAACAATTAGACAGTATCAAGATACTTCTACAGTTCAAAATCTGTCCCGCATGTCCCACACATACAGTTTAGATATTTAAAACGATGAGCTGCACATTTCCACATGGATTCATGGAGTCATATATATAACCAATTTTCATTATTTAAAAGAATAGAAGTTATACGCCAAGAATCTATCCAAAACGTTCAAATTTCTAAAATGTTTAAAGGATAAACCACAATTTCAGAAAACGTCAATTTATTTCGACAGCCATGAGGAGTGACCTTTCAGTGTCTACACCCTCACCTTTAATTCTTCCTAGAGGTCACAGATGAGTGACTTTCCAGTTGTTACATCCTGACCTTGAATTGCTTCTAGGGGTCACAGATGAGTGACCTTCCAGTGGGTACACCCTGACCTTGAATTGTTCCTAGGGGTCACAGATGAGTCTCCTCCCAATGGTTACACCTTGACCTTGTCTCAACTGCTCAGTGACCTTGCAGTTACTACACCCTAACCTTGAATTGTTACTAAATGTCACAGATGAGTGATCTAGCAATGGTTACATCCTGACCTTGAATTGTTGATACATAGCCGTAACAACCTTATCCAAGAAAGTGCTGCTAGCGATGGAGAGAGACCGCAGCTTATCGGAGAAAGGACGCCTGACGACGCCTCGCGACGACGTCCAGCATCAAGTCTCTAAGAATAGTAAGAACGAACGTCAGAGCATTTTGTTCTCGACCTTGAGGCTGGCTCCGAAAGGCAACTCCTCCACAGCCTCCTCCGTCCTGGACTTCGAATCGAAAAGCAGCCGCAAGAGGAGAAGCTATATAGGGAGGAGGATGACTACCTCCGCACTTGATAGTCTCCTGGCCTTCAGGCGAGGGTCCACGTGGGATTATGACAAGAGGGGGATACCCAGGTGAGGAGATTCTCTGGTCAGGGAATACTCTGATGGGGGATATTCTGGGGAGGGAATATTCTGGTGGGGGATATTATGGTGAGGGATATTATAGTGAGGGAATACTTTGGTGAGGGATATTCTGGTGAGGGAAATTATCTTGTGAGGGGGATTATCTGGTGAGGGGCTATCCTGGTGAGGGAATATTCTGGTGGGGGATATGATGGTGAGGGAATAATTTGGTGGGAGATATTATGGTGAGGGAGATTCTCTGGTGAGGGGCTATTCTAGTGAGGGAATACTTTGGTGGGGGATATTCTGGTGAGGGAGATTCTCTGGTGAGGGGATACTCTAGTGAGGGGATACTCTAGTGAGAGGAGTATCATGGGCCCAGTTCTTCTAAACTAATTCCCCCTTGTAATGGACGTAATAATGTAGATAGACACAGTCAGCACTCACTAGTAGTAAGACGTAACACTGACTGGTAGTAAAACATAACACTGAATGGTAGTAAAACATAACACTGAATGGTAATACGTGGATCACTGACTGGTAAGACATCGAGCACTTACTGGTAATAAGACGTGGAGCAATGACTGGTAGTAAAACGTGAAACATTGAAATGCCTTCTGTCTGCCGTGAGGTTGATGAATACGTACCAGCTGGACTCCCGTACCCCATTCGTCCCTGACATCGTCCATCTGATCCTGAGGGAGGTGATGACCCTGGAATTGAGGGATGGCAGGTATGACGCACCCACCTGCAGCGACACCGCGTCCAACATAGCCCTGGAGATCATGACCAGGGTAAAGTTGCAGAGGTTTGAGAGGTACAAGCTCGGCTGTCAGATCATGATCGTCCAGAAGAACGATCAGAGCTTGCACTCGGCCCTTAGTTTTCTGTGGGATGCTGACAGGGACGGGTTCGTCACTTACCGATTCGAGAACAAGCAGGTGTATGCTGTGGCATTGGTGTTCGGGACCTACTACGAGTGATATGGCCGCGTCTCAACTGGTCAGCTGATGCACACACTTGTAATAACAAACAGAACAGTCATCTAGAAATATATTATTCTTAACATTCATTTTACAGTTATTAAAGTGATACCATTTTTAAATTTAAACTTTGTTAAAGTCCATTTTTTCACCGCAAATAGTGGATACGTGCTCCTCATCCTACCACCCGTCCGGAGGGTACCTACGTCCTATCACCCGTCCGGAGGGTACCCGCGTCCTACCACCCATCCGGAGGCTACCCATGCCTTACCATCCATCCGGAGGGTACCTACGTCCTATCACCCGTCCGGAGGGTACCCGAATCCTACCACCCATCCGGAGGGTACCTGTGCCCAACCACCCATCCGGAGGGTACCCACGTCCTACCACCCATCCAGAGAGAACCCGCGCCCTACCACCCGTCTAGAGGCTAGCTGCGGACAGATGGTCGAGGAAGGTAGAATTGGAGTGAAGGGAAATTAGTATTCCATTCTAGGTACAATAGATACATCTGACTGGTATTCGAACCTTGACCTCCAACTAATTGGCAGTCTAGTCTATTGTGAGAGAGACATCTTACGCCACGCAACCTTCTGAAATTGATTACAGGACTATGGTTTCTGTATTTAACTGTAACATCTACAGTGGTAAGTGCGTAGGAAAAGGCGTTTGTCTCGTCTGATTTGGTTTACCAACGGTGGGGAGATCGCTGTTCGAATCCCAACCGAGTGTACTGAGGTGTTTATCTCCCCCAGTACTTTTCCTCTCTCTCCAACCAAAATGAGGCTACATCTAATCTGAGATTGTACCTTCCTCGTCCCTATTCCTGTTAGAGTGAAAATAGGCTGACAACCCGGATGGGTGGTAAGACAAGGTGTGGTCACTCAATGGTGTTATTCACACTTCTCCTCCTGTACCCTGGGATAAGTTGTACCTGCATTAGAAGGTCTCAAAGTCCCTCCACTCGGCCCTGAGAGACAGTCTCGAGGTCAAAGGTCATCTTCCAGTCCTTGACTGTTTGGCGAGGAGGAGCTAGAGAGAGACAAGACGAACACAACCATGGAGACACAGACTGACTGCAGGTGTCGTGTTGAGGCTACCGTTACCTCTTGGTTGGGCGTGGATGTTTCGACTTGCTGACAATCTCTCCATAATTCAAGTCGTCAGGGCTAAACCTCGTTCACATAGTCAGTAATCTCGGTACCTTTAAACTCTGTATGAACGTGGCTTTATCACGTGATATTTTGACAACCAATGGGAGAGTAGAATACTTGGTAAAGACAAATATGTCCAAATTAAAACAATTCTATATAAAAATACAATCAACAGAACTTCGCTGGTCTTGGGAGCTATCGGTCCCATGTCATTTGTGGCATGTAAAGGAACCCCGGATAATATGTGAAATTATCTTTCCTGTCAAAATTGGTAGGCCCTTTCGCTCTCGCTCATAGAAATTATCGTGTTATGATATAATCAATCGATTCAGAAAGTGCACGTTAAATACCTTAAATAAATAAAAATTAGCAATTTTAGTTTTTATTCAAGATCTTTAGTTAAAATAACGATAGCTTTTAAAAGGTTTTAAAAAAGTAGGAATTGCTGCGGATGGATGAAAGTACGGTAAGTTTAGAAAATAGCGACCATTTCATTTCGCACATCAATGTTCATTTATTTGTCTGCATCTGATTGGTTCTCCATAGCCAACCGTAACGACATTATTTAAGAAAGAAAGTTGGTCCAACTTGTACGGAGTATTACGGACTACGGTCTATCTATAGATGGTGTGGACGGGGTTTTAGGCAAACCAAGGTTCAGAAATAACCATGTCAGTGAGCACGCGGTCTAAGTATCAGGCTCGTTTAGTCTTGTTTGCGCTAACGGTGACGGGTAGCTTGGGGCTCGAGTCCTGGCTGAGTTTACTGGGAGTATATTTATCTAAATGATTTCCCACTCTCTTTCCTCACAAATGCAGGTATATTTACTATACATTCTACCCTGCACATCCCTGAAGTAGCGTAAATTAATGTATATGCGTGTATACCCCGAAATGGGGGTGAGAAGTTACGCAGAAAATGTTTACAAAACTTAGTGGGGTGAGGGAGGGAGGGAGGTGTAACTTTATGAACCAAGTTTCTCATCTTGGAGTTATTTCTCTTGCGGCGAATCACAAAATTAGTTTGGGAGAACACTTCCCGAATAAACGTTAATTTTTTTTAATGCTTAGCCTACTTTATTAAAATGAATATAATTGAACAGAGTAAATAAAAATAAAAAGAAGCAACATTTTTGATTAGTACCGACATTTCTTAAGAACAGTTAACATTCGTCCCAAAATATATATAATTTTCTCTAGTGTAAAAAAAAAAAAGAGTAGCTCAGTTTTAATGATGAGGTGGGAGGTAGTGTACCGCTCGTTAGCCAAACTCTAGAACTGAGGCGCATGTAATTACCCTCCGGTTGAATTGGGTCTTCAGTCGAGAGGTTCCCAACAGAGGAATGCGGTGTCTTGAGATACCCGCCAGGAGTCAAAGTGCTGGAACGATCGTCAATTATTGACTTGATACTCCTGTTCTGGTCACCTGACAAAATAATGAACCGAACCTCTTCCGTTTGTTGTTTTCACCTTCCACTAGCTACGAGGTCCGGAGCTGGTGTCTGTCTCCATGATACGTCTATGGATCGCTAATTATCTTATTTTCAAATTCTGTGCGCGCTACATCTCAAGAATTGATAAATAAAATAGACTTCAGTACAATTTGTTTTATTTGTGGTATCTAACCGTTCACTTTCTGATACAGGCACATGACTTACCAACTAAACTAAATATATATCAACCTCTGACAAGACGTGTATTAATCACAACTTGTGAATGTGTGGAATGTCAGGCCTCCACCGTGGTTCGGATCCCACGTTAAACTGTAGGTCCTCCATTTCATCTCACAATCACCCTACCATTACGCATTAGCGTACGTGCGTATAGCTCGAACGGGTAGTAAGACGCGGTGCTAGTAATAGTAATAATAGTAATAATAATATAGCAACCCACTTCGGTGGCTAAGTGGTCTAACGCGCTACTATCGCTAGACTAAACTGCTGATGACTGAGGGATTGAGGTTCGAATCCCAGTCGGGTGTACTGAGGGTGGTTTATCCTAAATGGTTTTCCACTCTCCTTCCACGCAAATGCGGGTAGAATTTATATAAATATAACCTTCATAATCCTTAACGTAATTAGTGAAATAACGTGGTGCAAAAAACTTATATAATAGACACAACATCCAGTCCCTCAACTGTTAGTTTATCACTGTGAAAGAGTAAGTCACAATCTCACCAATGGCACGCCATGCCTTAGACTTGATCCCAGGACCGTTAGTTCAATATGCAGACACGTTATCCATTGTGCTTAGGCGTTGGATAGTCGCTACACACCACCCCCTCACCTAGGAACATTCCGACAGTAGACTTACCGCGGTCAGGGCGTGAGTAGTTCCTGCCTCTGATCATACAAGCAGACAATGTTTACCATAAGCTCGTTAGCCATTCCTCAAGGACGTTTGATCGCCCTTGACTAGTTGGGTTCAGTGAACAGTTCTTTTCAGAAATACCTTTTATTTTATTTCCTTGCCGTGTCACTGACTTTAGAACTCTGTAGACTATTGAAGGTATTTTTACTACTCGTGGTCAGATTCCATCTGTTCCAAGGTTTGCTCATACTTTCATAGACAAAACATTTCATTTGGTTTGGAAAGTTGGGTCGTACTCAATGTGAGGTTTAAACCCTCTCTGTGTTTTTATATTTCTCCTTATGGACTAGAGCAGTAGCTTGCTATGTTTTTATATTTCTCCTTATGGACTAGACCAGTAGCTTATGTTTTTATATTCCTCCTTATGGACTAGACCAG
>CABFWO010009474.1:0-12042 GCA_902155825.1 Timema genevievae
AAATTCATCAAAATCTCGAGTTCGATTTTTTTGACGATCACCATACTTTCTCTACCTGTAAGATAGAGAGAAAGTAAAAACACTAGCAACATAGCATATTAGCACGCAACCATTTCAAATATTGTAAATAAGTTTGAACTGTTATGCTTTCATTTAATGGGTTTAGGTAATATTGAGAGAAAAGAAAATAATTAGGATGACCCAAAAGGGTGCTTATTATAAAATATATATATCATATAACATATATAAATTATTTCTTATAATATAAAAAGTAATTAAATTTGCTTAGCTATGCAATAAATGCTATCAATAAATTTGTTTAATACAGTAAAGTCTAGAAATAGGTAAGCCTACATTCTATAGAGAGCAAATAAAAATGATTTTCTTTGTTCTGTTACAAAATTTACTGTCTAAAATAAGATTATTATTATTACATTGATTTATGTGACAGTGAAATGAATAATTCTAATATTTTAAAAGTTTGTTATTTTTTAATAATTATACACTATTCAAACAAAGCTCACTCAAATCACAAAAAATCGTAGAAAAGTAAATATTGACAAAATTTTGTGTTGTATTAAATTATTTTCTTCAAAATGTAATACTAAGATTTTTTAAATAAGTATGGCGTCAAATTTTATTTGATCATCACTTATTAATTTGGAAGTGAATCCACATAGAGTGAAGAGTGATTAAGAATATCATTTAAAGTAGACTTGTTTGGAATTTAGACACTGGACTCCCAATAAATAATTAGTGTGATTTGAGTTCAACACCTGAAAACAATCAACATTTGTTAGGCCTATGTATGAATAAATGTTCATACATTTAAATTTGTTTTCTGTGACTATTTTTAAAAGCTTTTATTAATATGTGAATTTTTGTTTAATTAATTCATATATTGAAGGAATTAAACTTATTTTCTTCCCAAACTGAATTTTAATATTTGCGCACGAAATACAAACTAACATTTTTATAACACAATACCTTCAAAGTAAGAGTCTAGTAGAAAAAATTAATATATATTTAGGTCATGATAGGAATTTAACCAGAGACTCCTAAACTTACAGTCAAATACGCTACCGTAATAGCTTGTATGGAAACTATATCATTTGGACATGGCTCGGTGGCGTAATACACGCTAGATTCGTGATGAGCTAGACTGATGAGGACGGCGGGGAGATTGACGTGTGAATCTAGGTCAGGGGAACTGGTGGTGGTTTTTCCCAAAAGGTTCCGACTGTCCCTCCACACAAATGCGGGTTCACTTCCTCTAAATTCAACCTGCCCAATTCCTAACCCATTAGCGTAATTGGTAGGTACTTGAGAACTTAACCCGAACTGGTAGTAGGACGCGCTGCTAAATAAATAAAATAATAAATATATCATTTGGTCAAACCATAGGAAATTTTATTTTTTCTGTCACATAAAATTAACAGGACATTATTGACAGACCCTTATACAAACAATGTATTACTTCAAATAGAAAAAAACCCTATACAATAGATTAATATAAAATATTGAGGTGTGTCAAGTATATAACATACTTTTATGTGCAAAAGAAAAATATCGATAGACTGAAGTTGCTTTCTCTTTCACGTATTGGTGAGCGTGCATACGACAGTTCGTGAATATTTTGTCCGTATTTATTTTATACGTTATACTAAAGAGTTTGCATTGCATAATATTGAATATTAATTGAACCAATTATTTAATTGGGATACCAAGGAAGTGGGCCTATGTTGCGAGCCTGAAATCTAACATTAACACCTTAGACTATGCTCGAGCTAAGAATAATGTTTGAGTCCGTGACCTCTATACTATACTGGATGGACTTAAACCATTGATCTCTATAATATAACTGGATGGACATACACATACAAAATGTCAAGAACAAAAGCGTGACGTTCAAGTTTATCGTCTGCTACATTGTTGGGGGGAAAGATTTAACGGTTTCTTTCAATGCTTTTATGCGAAAACATGTCTCTGATGAATAAAAGTATTATTGTTTAAGATTAGTGAAGTGTTATACAACACTTGCCTGAATAAACATTTGCATTAAAGGATATAGAATTCAGTTTTATAGGTAGTACTGTACAAATACGAATAAAATCTTTAACATATTTAAATATGTAGCTATCATCCATGTAGTTTACATTCTTCCAAGACTACACTTATATTTAAAGTTGGTTATTAATTTGTATATTGATTTCATAAACCATATTATATTGAAAGTTCGATAAATATAATGAATGAGGTATCTTAAAACTTGATTACATTTGTTTGAATGACAAACTTTGTGTATTTGCCATACATTCAAACTATCACTTAGGTTATAGGCTTGTAGAAAGTACCTATTACTATATTACCTTTTTTTCAAAAGTTGGCTCATATCTTGTATATTGCTTTCATAAACCATATTTTGTTGAAGTTTGATAGCTATAATGAAACAAGTTGGTTAAAAACTGTATTACATTTGTTTGAATGACATACTTTGTGTAGAAGTATTACGTTCAAACGATAATTTAGGTTATAGGCTTGTAGGAAGTACGGTATCTACTAAACCCTGATTTTAGTAATAATCCTAATCTATAAGGCTTTATTTCGTACCAGAATAATATCCTATATATAATATTTTGGTAGGATAAACGGCCATTTAAAACGGAAGTAGAAATTTCCTTCTGGAAGGTCTTTTATCCTAATTAAACACCACTCTGGGGTAGGATTCTGGTACGAGATAAGGCCTTATAAACGAGCTTCCTTCAAAAATCATCGTATATATTAGGCTACATCAACTTATTTAAAGAAAAAACTAACCAGTTTTGAACTTTGATATGCTCTTGAAAGCTTTTATCAACATATTTATTTAATCTAAATATTCACACATTGATGTATCTCATATATTCAGTCAAATTAATGAACGGTGTCAAAATGCCACATTGCCTTGTATGGGTGTAAGAGAGAAAGAGATACCAGAAGGTTTCCTTCTCTGTTACACAGTGGTATGCAGACGACAGCTCGAAAATTTCAGCCACAGGTGTCCATCCTGTTATTTTATAGAGATCATTGACTTAAACACACCCCAAGAACAAAGTGGGACGCTTAAATTTGTTGTCTGCTCTACTGTGAGGGGATAGATTCAACGATTTTTTAAAATGTTATTCTGTTAAAACATGTTTTTAATGAATACAAGTGCCAGTGGTGGAAAATAGTGAAGTAATATACCACACTTGGCTGAAGAAACATTTGCATTGAAGAATATACAATTCAGTTTTACAGGTAATACTGAACATTGTACAAACACGTATAAAATCATTAATATTTAAATATGTAGCTATAATCAATGTTGTTTACATTCTGCCAGGACTATAATACATTTAAAGTTGGCTATTAGCTTTTTAATTGGTTTCAGAAATCATTATATTGAAAGTTTGATAAATATATTGAAATAAGGTACCGGTATATTAAAACTTGATAGCATTTGTATGAATGACAAACTTTGCGTTGTTGTCTTATGTTCAAACAATCATTAATTAGGCTATAAACTTATCGAAAGTATTTTTATATTACTAATTTTCAATGTTGGCACTTTCACCTTTTTGCGAATTAATGTGAACAAAACAAATTATAGTGTTAATTTAAATCTCTTTCAATTTAATCCTAGAATTGTCAATACATTTGTTATTTTAATACTTAAAGGACAATTCAGTGAACTAGTATAGCTTTCCTCCCAAGCATAGCTTGATCGCTAACCAAGCAGCATTTGTTTTAAGATTGTGTCCTGATGATGTTGATGATGAATTAAATGCAGCGATATCTAAGGTAGAAAAATAAGTCTAATGTGAAACTGCTGGAATAGAAGATTAAAATAAATAAAAATACAACGTTCACGCGAACCATGACAATATTGTATAAAAATCCAGTGAAACTGTGTTTAAGTTATGTGCATTACTATCGAAAAAACTGAATAAAACACAACCAGCTTTAATTATTGGAAGTATAATGTTAGCAACTTTGTCTAGTGAAGCAACCTATCTACAGATTGGATATGGTGTGAAGTTTCAATATTCCAAAGAATTAGCTAGCTTCCTCAATTGGTTCCGGATATCATGCACATACAATGAAGTTTTACGCTTTAAAAAGTCAGCAGCAAATTAAGTCTCAAAGAAGTGTGATTTGTCAGGAAATTCAAAAGATAACACTGGCAAAGCGTTCACGCAGATTGTTGTGTAAAATTTTGATACTAATAAATCTTCTCAAAATGGGAAAATGAGTAACTTACTAATTCATTAGCTGTTATTGTTGCTCAGTCAAAATTAAACACTAAATGCCCTTCTAGACAGATTCATACATCGATCATTGAACGTTTGAAGAAGCAAGAGATGCAAAGGGAAAGAGATTACGGCGTAACAGTAGAAAGGTATCATGGACCAGAAAAACCACCAATGCCTTCAAGATTTCCTAAACGATCACCTTTGCTCTCACAAGTTTTGTGTATCACTGTTTTTTAGTTAATAAAAGACAAGGGGAAAGACTTCAATATTTCAAAGGCATTGTCTATGATCACAATTGTCTTGAATTCAATGGTTACAATACTAAGACGTAGCTCAATATCTGTCAATAAGGGTCGAACAGGAAATAAAGTTTTTACATGTGACCAGCAACTCTACAAGATAGCGCTTCACATTACATGGGTATATTCTGAAAAGTTTAGCAATGTTGTATTACGTCTTGGAGTAATGGACCTGTTAATGAGTTTTGTAGGATCAATTGGAACAATAAAGTCAAACTTTGGCCTCGAAAAGATTATGAAATATGTATTTGGTTGGGTTGAAGGAATGCTCATTGAAAAAAGTTTCCCCAAAACGTCCGGACATCTAGAATGGTTGCGGAAGAGGTGCTAAGAAATGTTTTTGAGGCAGATAATATAACGGACTTAAGCTTGTCTCCAAGCTTGGGACATTAGTATCTAAAAGCAAAACAGAAAAATTATGGGTGTATGTTCTAATAAAGCCAATCTTCTTGATGATGGCGTATGTAAGGGCAGAGAGGGTGGGTGACTGGCCATTGCATTTTTAATCAGTTCATCAAGTGATACCCTAATTCTTTGCTGCAGGGCAAACTTATTACGCACGTTATGGAATATTCTACCTCAAATCGATAGAGAAACTACCAAAACCTACTTTGGAAAATTTCCTCAATGGAAATCATATAATGCGCCATTAATCCAGATTTTGGAATTGCTTATGGAGCGATATGTGAATTGAGACCACATTCATGAAATATGACCATTGTCAAGGCGGTATAGTTGGGATGAACAAACGACCTGAGAGCCTGAAAACGTGGGTTTTAATCTTGCATATATGCTCTCAAATAGAATGAGATATTGAGAATATGAGTGAAGGTGAGTAGAATATTTTTCAAGATAAGCACAAAGAAGAAATGCATTCTAGAATTTCTTCTGATGCTAAAGACGGCCAAGGAATAGGAAACAATCTAAGACTCATCATAAACCCACTGGATCATAGTGTACAGTCGTAAAATATTATAAACATAGCTTCAGGTCTAGTACTGCCAACAATTGTCAACGTGAATGAAGCTTTAGCGATAAGAATTCAACAGATGACAAATTTGAAGAAGGTTGGGCGTCAAGTTTCATTTAACAATACCAAAATTGGTTGTAACGTGGTCTGCAGTGAAGAAATATGTAAAGGTATGTGATGTTATGGTGTTCGATACTAGTCTTATTTAATCGTGATTTATAGGACTTCAGCTAGCACACAACAATTAGATGTTAATCACGTTCTCTCCCATTAACTTTAAACTGTACCAAAATCAATGTTTACATACTCATGTGATATGAGAATCTATAAATCTAAGTCCAGCATGAGGTCACTTCTAAAATTGTGCTGCTCAGCCATAAATAAAAGTTGTAAGAAAACCAAACAGTCACTCTAACTGATGGGGCTACACTGTTATAATGCATACAATGGCCAGGAAAGGATGTTGAAGAGGACTACATTAGAGTGGTGAAAACAGCTGTAAGCAAACACTTGCGACATGATAACGTGTACTTAGCTTTTGACCGTTATAAGTATGTGTTCAAAGAAAACAAAATTCGAGGGATTTATCTCATTTGTAGTAGCATTGTTGACGATAAATCTTTCAATGAAGATCACACCAGCAAACAAAGACTTCTTCTAGCCAGTCAAGAATAAGATCCGTATGAAATTTATTGTGGAGAAGTAAAACGAAGACCAGATCTAAGATATACTCAAGAAGAAGCTGACATGATTCTTGTACAGCAAGCGATAATGGTTGCTGCTGATGACAACAAATATGTTGTCATCATATCAAATGATTCAGACGTTTTTCTTCTGATTCTCTACTTCTACCAACTTAAGATAGCATCTGCATCCGTTTATATGAAATCACCTGTCCATGGCCGTTCAATAATTTACACTGGAGCGTCTGTTTTGAAACATAAAAACCTAACACCCGACGTCTGGGCAGCTCATGCAATCACTGGATGTGATTAACTCTCACGTGTTATGGTGTTGGTAAACACAAAGCCATAAAGGCCTTAAAATATGTTCACTCGTTATGCTTGGTTGGAGATCTAAATGCTGATTTGTCTGACGTCATACAGAAAGCATCGAAGTTCATGGTTGCGTGCTACGGGATATCTAAGTGCAACACAACTTCAGAGACTCGTGTCAAACTATGGGCAGACAAATATTGGAAGTGGAATACCTAAATTACCTGCATTATGCTCACTACCACTAACAAACACCGCTTTTGTGGAGAACATTAAGCGAGCTCATCTACAAACAAGCATTTGGAGGACAACAATGAAATCTGATCCCCTTGATATTTACTCATTGCTTTATGGCTTTTACAAGGACGAGGACTCAAAATGTCTCCAACCACAACTCTACCAAAGAATATTCAAGTTGCACCACCTGAAACTCTCAAATTAGTAAGTGTTCTTGTGAAAACCTTTTGCCATACAACACAAATCGATGTGGTTGCAGGAATGCTAGTCCACCTTGTACAATATTTTGATAATGCAACATTAGTATGTGTTGCAGTGACTTGACATGTTGCTGAGGTGAAAAGAGAAAATCCTGAAGATTTTGTTGATAACTTAATTGCCAACGAAAGTGCTGTATTTTATTCTGGCGATGAAGAGAGACGAATTTTTGAAAGATGACTTTATTAAAAAGACTGTTGTCAAGAAGGTTGAATGGTTGATTTTTACTATTATAATTATTTGCTAAATATCAATATTGCTACCATTATGGTTTGTATTTTTTCATTAAATTAATGTTTTTATGAAGTTTTATTCACACTGAAGTTTGAATAGTTGAATTTTTACTACAGCAAATTATTTTTTTTCTTTTGAGTTACTATTTTAATTTTTATTATTAAAAAATAGGCTGTAATAAAAGTTTATAAAAATAAATAATTTTTGTTTATACATTAATTTCCTAAGTCTCTATAGTCTCATCTACGTTTTCAAAAGGTGTTCAGTCATTCTAAAAAATCTTTGTCGCCATTTTGAATAAATGTTTCACCTTTGGTCTGACATTAAATATGTAATTTTCAAATTAATAATCCCAATAAACACATTATTTGATATTATAATTGCTTAGAACCACCATTTTAAAATTTATTTAATTTTGGGTGGCCATCCTGGCAGCAATATTGGATAAATGCTTCCACTTGGGTCTGAAAATAATTTTGATAATACTTACGACATCAGCATCCCAAAAAACCATATTATTTGATACCAAACTTGCAAGACATGCATATTTTAAAACTTTAATTTTAGACGGCCGTCTTTGCCGCCATATTGAATATCTCTAGTGACAAAATCTAATCACCCACTTTATTGAAGCTGAATATGTTCCTTATCATAACCAGCAGTTTAAAAAAATCATCCCAAAATTTTTAGGTTACCATAAAATATACCGTTTGGTTGCTGAACTACAAATTTTTAGCACATTCGTTTAGTGGAGATTGTGAAACCACACTCGAATTACAGCACAAATCAGCTTTTCTTTGGTTGTAAAGTCCATCATTCTTAGCCCATTTTTAAAAATTGCTCATAGATTTTCAATTAGTGAATTTCCTGACCATTCCAAACATTCAATATTGTTTTCTATAATTCCATAGTCCACCCCAAATGTGCCAGTAACGCAATTTCAAAATATATGGAAACTGTGGTACATTAAACTTTTCGATTATAAAAGGCTAGTTTCGGGTGTGATGTAAGTTCAAAGTTAATTTTCTCAAAATGTCTAGAATAACCAGGTTCCACAGCTATGATTGATTGTTGTATTCATTTATTACTACAATATCCACCAATTAATTCGTGCAACAAATTCAAATAATACAGAGTTTCTGGCACCTTATGTTGGCGATCTATAGAGCGATTTTCATATAAGATGTAAGTTCAATGTTAATTTTATCAAAATTTAAAGAAAAACAAGTTTTCACGGTTTGTGAGATTGTTGTAGACATCAAGTACTAGAATCCCCATCAAGTGTGTCAGGCCCGTGATTTCAATAATGAAACTGTAGTACCTTAAACTTTGTGATTTTGGAGGGCTAGTTTTATTTGTGATGCTACGTCAAAGTTAATTTTCTTAACATTCTCAGAAGAACCAAGTTCCACAGTTATTTAGGATTATTTCTCTCAACAGATTCAAAAAAGATTTAAAAAATAATCATGTTTTCATGTCGCAAAATAAATTTGGCACTCTCAAACGAATATAGTTTTGTGCTATTTATTAGAGTTTGTTGAATTATTCTTTTGCTGTGGCGCTTTCTATGAGATATTTTGAAACTAAAGCTGTTCTCTAGCATCAACTATGATTCTCTTTAGAACTTGTGATAGTTTAATTAATTTTTCTTATGTTGGTTAAAAATGGTAACCTTATTTTGTATGTGTAGTTTTTCAGCCCACTGAAAAAATTTGTTTTAAGTATATTAATTATTGATAAGTTAATGATAATCGTAGTTATTATACTTTTATCTATGATCGTAGTCATTTGTGAACTTATTACTCCAATCAATATCAATATTATGGAGAAATTCAACCATATTTGGCAACAAATATAAACAGTAAATGAATGGGATCCTGAAAATGAAAAAATGGGGCAGAATGAGGTAAGATATATAAGAAGGACGGAGCTAATAAACTAAATTTTCTAATCTCACATGTTCCATTCTTTTTCTGGTACTTAATATTGAGCTTCTTAAGGCCCTGACACAGACTCCAGATCCGTAGTCCGTACTCCGTGCTCCTGGTCCATAGAAATTCTACTCGCGATTACAGAGTCAATATCCGTAATCACGTGACCGTTTTAACCAATGAGATAGTAAGAAATTTCAACCAATCAAAAAATTCGAGAGAAAATAGTCTACTGCTCAGAGCGCGCGTCAAGCAGTCAGCTGATCTAAAAACCAAAAACAACTTTGTTGAGAAAAGTTCCAGTATTTATACTAAAATGTAGGTTAAGTACAATAACAAGAAATATATTTATAACTTGGGTTTAACTATCAAACTTAAAATATAACTGTTTGCAATAGCCTGAAAATGCAAAAGAGATGTAGGCCTACTAAAATTTTGGATAAAAACAAAACAAGCACTTTTAATATTTTTTTTATTTAGCACTGTGTCTTACCACAAATACTAATTACGCTGATGGATTAGAAATTGGGAAGGTTGAATTTAAAGGACGTGAACCTGCATTTGCATGGAGGGAGAGTGGAAAACTACTTAGGGAAAACCACCCCCAGTTCACCTGACCGAGATTCGAACCTCGATCTCCCCATCCTCGGCAATCAAGCTCAACACAAAACTAGTGCGTTAACTACCTACACCACCGAGGCTGGTATTTGACAAGATGCTTCTACTTGCTAAAAAAGCAGAATTATTAAAAAAAAAAAACAACTTTGGGCTTTGCCTGACATATTAGGTAGCCCCTATGAGTGGTGCTGCCCATTACGGCTGTCACAAACTTGCATGTCCTATTTCAAGATTAACTACATATACCAATTTACACCAGGGGAAAGAACGCCACCCAATCTGGATAGAGTGGTTTATATTACACTCGTGCAAACATGTTCAAGACTACGAGTAGTTCAGGTGGATTTTCTATAAGTGCCCAAAAAGGAGTAGGCCTGATAAAAACATATGAGCAGAAACTATTTATGCATGCATATCTTTTTTTTCTTCTAGTTTTCATAAATAAACGCAACATTGTAAAAAAGGGGTTTGCCTTCCAAAGTAAAAGTAGGCCTACTTGTAGCCAAAACTTTACCTGTGGTATCCCGACGATTTCTGAAATACTTAGCCAGGCATTTTCCTTTCTTAGAACGTCTTTAAAGTCTTTAAGTTTTCTATTAAACAAAAGAGGCCTTTGTCGCACACAATCAATAAGTAGAGAATCCATTTCAAAATCACTAGTATCCATAATTTATCAATTACAAAAACCATAATGACGCTAGAAAATGAAGTATAAACCAAATAGTAGGGGTTTTGAACCTACAAAGGCAAAGCCAATATTTCTGAAAACTTGGTATTTCTCAGAAAATATTTTCCTAGAAGCTGCTCTTCCCGGGGTGTTTAGATTTTTAGAAAAAGTTTCTGAAATAGGTCAACATGTTGCCATCTTTTCATTTTGTATATGTTTCCATAGCGACAGATTATATCACTGCCATTCTTTCTTTATTTCAAGGCGCATGCGCATATTTCCTCAGCTGTAATTAGTAGTCCGTATAAACGAGTCCGTAGAAAGTTAAAGTTGGGCAACTTTACGGATAAGGACTTACGGACAAGGACTCTTTGGCCAAAGCAATCTGATATTGTATCATCAATTTCTTACGGACCACGGACCTGCGGATACGGAGTCTGTGTCAGGGCCTTAAGGCCCGCCGATACGGACCACGGCTACCAATTTCTTACTGTTATGTAAGAGGTTTCTTTATTGACTTTAAGTATAAACACTTTACCTAACTTAATGGAACTTTGATGAAAACTTTGATAGTATTCTTTGTGTGAATATTAGAACTCTGAAAGTTAAGCTTTTGTTAGATTTGGTTAGCTCATAATTGTAGCATGCAAATTATAACATGATTTACACAAGTTTAGGATAGGACTATTAAGTTTATTCGCCTCTAGGTTTAATGTCATTACAGATTGCTTAGAACTACTCTAATATTATGTGAAAGTTTGTAGAAATAAATTATTTTACTATATAATTTAATTGATGAATATATTGATTGGTTGAAGGTAGATGGTACCTATATTATTTTATTAAATTGTGATATTAGACATATATTTATACAATTAGAAAAATACGGAAATAAGATGTGAAACATATTTTCTAAGACTTTGTTTTTTTAATTCAAGTATTTTTAATAACAAAGTAAACTTTAGGCTTATTGTTTAATGTCTTGGGAGCCATTGTTTGTATGTTAACATAAACAATAATAGGACAAATAACTAATCAGATACATTATCTCAGTTGAAAGCTTGTGTGCCTACTGAGCTAAGAGTTCCGGGTTCGATTCTCGGCATGGCCATAAACTCGTATCATTTATGGAAGTATGGGTTTACCCTTTAATAGTAATAAATAAATGACTGGGGACTGGATGTTGTGCCTGTCTTATTCTTAAGTTAGATTATAAGGCATATGAAGCTATGACAGGCCCACCAAGCCGGTAGTGGAAAATATATGACATGAATAAAAATAACTGACCCAGGCCATAGGCTGGAAACGAAGGTGGTTGTATGAATAATTAGCCGTATCAGAAGGTCTGCATGTACTTTCTTGAAAAAAAGTTCCTCTCTTTAATGAAGCTGTTCTAAAACACATTACTCACTCAATTTCACCTTTATATAATTTCATAGATTTTCCTTCTTTTGTAAGGTCTAACAGGACCAGGTAACTTATTATGTAATTACACTTGCAATTGTTTCAGGAGGTATGTAAACTATACCACTAAATTTAACCAACCATAGAATAAAGAA
>CABFWO010009475.1:0-12040 GCA_902155825.1 Timema genevievae
CCACAAGTGGGGTGCCCAGCAGAAGAAAAGGACAAGTTTGAGGAAGACCTAGAAAGACATGGGAAACGAGTGTCGGATAATAATAGGGGGGTCTGAATGCAAAATTATGAAGAGAGAGAGAGTAGGTTTTGAGGAGGTGTTAGAGAATGAAGGATGGGGTTAGAGAAACGAAGAAAGTACAAGGTTGTTGGAGCTATGTGCATGAAATAAAATGAAAGTGGCAAACAGCTGGAATAAGAAGGAAAGAGAAAGGCACTAGATACAGTTGGGATTGGGAGCAAAAGTCGGTGATAGACTATTTTTTCACGGATGAAGAAATTAAAAGGCAGACTGTAAACATCAAGGTAATACCAGGTGTGTCCTTAGATAGTGACCACAGGTTGTTGGTGGCAGACATAAAGGGATAGGAATGTAGGAGAAAGGTAATAAGACCATAAATAAGAGTAAGGATGTAGAGAGTAGAAAATAAAAAGAAAGGAAAGCTGTACCTAAGAAAGGCAAGAAGCTTAATATCCAAAGGTGAGATGCAAAATGTAGAGGTTGAATGGGAAAGGTTTAAGAACAGCCTGGTGGGAGCTGTAGAGGAGGCATGTGGGAGGGCAAGTAATAAGAGGAAATGGAAGGATACACCCTGGTGGAACGATAGGGTGAAGCAAACAGTAGAGGAGAATAATAAAGCATTCAAAAGGAGTTTTAAACATTAGAATGAGGAAACAAAGGAAGAATATAGGGAGAAGAAGTAAATAACAAAGGGAGTTGTATGGGAAACCAGAAAGGATTGGATGCAAAATGGACATAAATGCTGGAAGGGGACGTGAAAGGAAGTAAGAAGGTATTATATAGCCAAATAAGAAACAGGAGGAGAGAGAAAAGACAAAAATTTGGAATGATAGATAAAGAAAACGAAAGTTGAAGACAGGAGAGGAAAAAAAGTAAATATGGATGAGATTTTTGAGATAAGTTCAACCCAGAAGAAGAAAGGGATGAGAGTGGAACAGAGGAGCAGGAAGAAATAGCAGAAGAGGAAGAAAGAGGTGGAAGACGCAATAAAGAGGAGAAAACAAGAAAATCACTAGGTGTATACGAACTCATTGTGGAAATGATAAGAGCAGCAGGTTAAGTAGATATACAATGGTTATACAGGATGCTGAGAGTGGTTTGGAAGGAGAACGAGGTGCCGGAAGACTGGAAAAAGGGAGTTAAAATAGCTATTTTTAATAAAAGAGACAGGAAGAGGTGTACAAATTATAGGGGGAAAACGCTGGTGTGCTACTGTACATAAATATATGAGATGATCCTGGGAAAGAGAATAAGAAATAAAATTAAAGAAAGGTGGAGAGAGGAACAGCATGGATTTAGCAAACAGAGGTCTACAATAGACTTAATCTTTGCCATTATACAGCTGATGGAAAGAAGGTCTGATATGGGAAAGACTTAGTAATGGTATTTATGGATGTGAAGAGGCATGATAATATGGATGGAAAAAAGTTTGAAAAGCGATGGAGGAGGACGAAGTGGAAAGAGGATTTGTAATGAGAGTGAAAAGCATGTATGAGAATAACAGAAGTTTTGTCAAGAAGGATAATGGAAGGACGTAGTGGTTCCAAATAAAAAATTGAGATAATCATGGGAGTACCCTTTCACAATTACTACCGTATTAGTAATGGTAGTGAAATCGTCATAAACAAAGTGGTGGGAAAATTTTGGGAATAAAGAAAATTAATTAATAATGAAACTAAGAAATAAATGTAGACCACAATGAAGGTGAATTTGAGAAAATATGTAATTTCAGTAAAATTAAAGATTCAAATAGCCCTACCGAAAAGACGATTATTACATTACAGAATTAATGTACCGCGTAAGATGTAAGATGTAAGACACTTTGACCAAATTTTAAGGAAAAGTTTAATCCTATCTTGTATCAAAACCATAAATTACGTTCAATCGTTCAAGTGTCTATTTAACTCTTATGTTCAATCACTAGATGGGTATCCCATGTGGAAAAATCATATCTGGCCAGAACTGGTCCAGATCTGGGCCATATATTCCCAGAACTGGGCATATCTGAGGCATATCTGGGCTAAATCTGGCATTCCCAGATCTGGTCAAATCCAGTTCTGGCGATATCTGTCATATTTCCACATGGGCTGCTAGTTGCTATACCATATGAATAATTTTCCCTTCATTTCCAATCATCTAATCACAGTTTTTTGTTGTATTTTTTAATCTACTTTAATCTAGGACATAAGAGGACATTATTACTTATTTATTGTAAAAAGGTAAGTTCCAGTGGCGAAGCATGATAGTAATTTGTAGGTAAGCTGAGTTATGAACACTCATAAAGGAACACACTTAACGATGTCAAAAATGGGATTTTTATGAAGTTATATAATACAGTACTGGCAGACTATTACTTTTTTTTAAATAGTATCTCGAGTATATATTTTTAATCACTAAACATGGTTCAGCTAGGTACAATGTGGTTGTCAGCTGGTGCCTCACTATAAATGTCATACGTATATGTAATAGTGTAAATATGTAATAAATATATTTCATTCCTTTAAGTCTATTCTTACAACTAACATGATTCTAACACTTAATTTAGTTCCTTAACTCTATTACATTTTATATTTGATCTAATATTAGAAAACCAGTCTCGAGTCCATTTCATAGCTTATTTGTTATATTAGTAAATCTAGTATTATTATTTCACTAAATTTCAGGGGATTGAAGATTGACAATAGGTGTAGGCTACCTAATGCATTGTACTAGCTATATAAATTAAAAAATTGCATTCATTTACAAGTGTTAGGTTTTTATTTCCTTTGGAGTAATCCCTATATCACTCATGTTAAAATCATTTCACTTGCATTTTCGTGTTACGCGATTATTTATCAGAACCAATCACTCGCGTAGTGTGAGGTACAGCTATATTAAATTTCCCTGTTATTTTTTTAATCTCAAAAATGTTATCCCCTATAGGAGCATAGGGTTTTTTAACCACCCCAAATAAAAACGTTCCTGCGCCACTGGTTGGCAGTGCAATCTGTTAGTGTGAACTGTGGAGTCTATTTCTAAAGCCCCGTATACATTAGGTGAGCCGAGCGTGTAATGTAACATGTAATGTAACAGATTCGCCTAATTGGGACGGGCCTGCGAGCACGCTACGAACCATTCGCAGCGATCCAACGAACACAAAGGGATTCGTCAGTCTAGTTGGGACGTGTTTGTTGCGTGCTCGCAAGAATGGAGAACTGGTCTAAGAAATCTGTATTTCATCTGATAGAATCTTATGAAAACCATAGTGTTTTATGGGACCCCAAGGAGGCAAGGATAAAAACTATTATAGAAAGAATCTGAAGGAAGATGCCTGGAAGGATATCGCCACATTAGTAGAACAAGCAGAATATGTTTACAAACGAAAAATAATTAGTTTTTTATCCCTATTTTATTCAGAAAATTCTCAGTCTTTGGGAGACATCCTGGTAAAGTTTTTGTATTGTCCACTAATGTGTCGGAACCTTAAATCTCGCAATAATTCCATACTGGCCCATTTTTTATATACAATTATACGCCACCCTCGCTGAGGCTTTAGTTGTGTGTGTTTTTTAAAAGAAATAGGCCATAATTAGAATAGCACCACTGCACATAATTAAAGCTAGGGGTTCTTTGTTATCAGACATTTAGTAGAGTTAAGATAGCTAATTAAATTAAAATATAATGCACACTTGTAAATACTGAATTGAAGTGAGATCATTATTACGTCGCTTGCTTGTTTCACCAATGGTTGGTTCAGAGGATGATTACGGCGTGCTCGGTCCACGTACAAACTGACGAGCATTACATTACATGTTACATCACCTAATGTATACGCACCTTTACAAAGTAGGCCTAGCACGCACCATACAGATACGGAGTCTGAAGATTGGGCCTTAGTGCTCATTAAAGAAAGTAATATATACATTGATAGGGGATGGAAACATTAGCAACTGATAATCACGACTAATTTAAATATGACTATTTTACAAATTAATTTACACAGTTATTTGTTTTTCAAGGAAAAATTTTATTTTGGGTAATATAGACTACAAGTGACGCTTTTTCTTAGATTTTAAATATTTAAAAAATATCTCTAATGACTTTTTTCAAAATCGGCATCTTTAAAGTTTTTTATACTTAAATAATTTTGTATATTTGATTTTTTTTTAAATCAATAGTTTACAAATAATCGATTTTTGTAAAATTTATTGAAAATAGCTACAACCTTAGCCATACCCTTGATTGATCCTAGCTACTGTTACCATGTACCCAGTTCATAATAGAAATCAACCGTAGCAAGCTCATAACACGTAGCTACGAAGATATGAGAAGGATAAGACCAATTAGTAGATAAGAAGGCTGCTTGCTAGGCGCTAGCTAAGCGCTTACAGTAGACGTCTCAATACAACAAATTGGCTCAATTCAATAAGCACACCCACAAACACATGTCTTTCCTCTTGATTTGGTATTTAACAGTCAACACTAACCGATTAGAAAATGTATGCTTCCATAAAGTCAAACATAAATATGGAACGATTGAAGAAAAGTCCGATGTTTAGTCCATTTGAGAGGAATGTTTTGTTTGAGATTTTAAAAAAGTACCAGAAAAGTATAGAAAACAAATTGACTGATTCAACAACAATCCATGAGAAGAGAGATACGTGGAAAACTATCTGTAAAGAATTCAATGCCATTGGTGGTGTATTTAAAAGAGATGAGTCCCAATTGAAGAGGTTAGTATAGGGATGATGCGCAAGAACCTTATCAGAAAATAGACTGTATTTCACTAAAGACCCCAAATAATTTAAAAAAAAAGTAGCTCATTATACTAAAAAAAAGTGGCGAATTCAATACTTTTGATAAGTAATCTTAAACTATGAAGCCAAATTGTTTATTTAGCAAATATTGATGTAGACTACCGATGACGGGGAGATCAAGGATCAAATCTCAATCGGGTGTACTAAGGGTAGTTTTTACAAAAGGGTTTTACTTTCTACCTCCATGCAAATGTGGGCACACTTTCTATAAATGTAACCTTCATAGTCCCTAAAACCATTAGCGTAACTAGTACTGTATGTATAAGTGTATAACCCAAATGGGTAGTAAGACGCGGTGCTAAAAATATATGCTAGGTGACTTCCAGTGATTGAACTCTAGTTGGTGTGTCGGGTCTAGTACGCCTTAACTGTTCCATTTCAAGCCTTTATTTTTAATATTAAAAAAAAATTGATATCAGCCATACATGATTCTAAACATTAAAACACGTTGAATCAATTTGAACAAAAAATAAAAACTTTTAAATTATTCAAGAAAAGGTTGCACTCACCTAAGTGACGGATATCTTTCGGCTGTTTTAGAACTATTTGGACACACTACACTAAGCCCCAAACATAATTTTTATCGTCTTTACGAAGTCATAAAAACAGTCTATGGCGACCACAATAATTAACTTTGTCATAGTAAATTTAAACGTCAACCAATTAAACTCGCTGTAAGTGATCAGATGTATCCATAGCGACCAAATTATAGACAAAGTAGGCCTAAAACATAATATTAATGATATTTAGTACCGCGTCTTACTACCCGTTCGGGTTATACGCTTAAGTACTAATTACGCTAATGGATTAGGAATTGGGAGGGTTGAATTTAGAGGAAGTGAACCCACATTNTTAGAGGAAGTGAACCCACATTTGCGTGGAGGGAGAGTGGAAAACCATTTAGGAAAAACCACCCCCAGTTCACCCGACCGAGATTAACATAATATTGATGGCATCATTATTATGATACCTATCCAACCTAGCTTAACCTAATCGTTCATGTGTATATAAATTAAATTTATAATTATAGATAAAATAAACCATTCATTGTAATAATCAAATGTGGATGATACATCATATAGGTCTAATTATGTCATATCCTTTTTAGTGCACACTGTGCAAGTGTAACAGAAATCATCATGGGATGTCATCCATCCAGTGCGCAGAATCAAAGGAAAGTCATACATCATCGTCACTATTCACATTTTGAAAGTGATTTCGGCAATGTGTTGTCAAGTTTTACTTAAATATAGGATTTAATGAAAAAAAATTAAATCTTGGTGTCATTTGATTCTACATACTATAGTGTGCGTGATAAAGTGAATAAAATATCAACAAGTGGTACCGTTTCAGTGAGAAATAGCCAAATGTGGGATGGTTAAGGCGTATTAGACTCAGTGTGTCTGCTGAGATATGTTTTCACTTCAGTTCTAATGGCCTTGTGTGAGTTTGCTGGATGTGCAAGAGTGTTTTCATTTGGATAAGAAAAGATTAATTAGTTCCAAGAAATTCATCTCTTGCAGAAGTGAGCAAAGTGTGGTTCCTTCTATAATTTACCTAAAACTTAGGGTGCAATTTTACAGGAATTATAAACAATATTTTTTCTTCGTCACTTAGGTGTGTTTAGTTTTGAATTGTTCATTGTTCTTTAATTTAGTAGGTAACTTAGGTATCATTAGATTTCCTGCATTTTTGTGAGTATAGTGCTAGTAGGAATTTTGTTATTTTCAGGTTTTTAGAGAAAAACAATTCTCCTAAAATGTACAGCTCTTAGGTTTTCTCACTGTTAAATTGAATAGGGTTGTATTAAAAGGTTTATTCTGTTTGCTATAGTCAAAAATATATTTTCAAATGTAAACAACAAATCTACATTTAATTTAGTTGACTGTTCTACTTCCTTAGGATGTTTATATTTTAACTATTTAAATATGCAATAATAAAGATACTGAAACTTACGAATTAAATTTGCATCTGCATCTACAATATGAGAGTTTGGGGTACAAATCTTGGCCTGGAACACTGTCCAGTCCACTCTAGAGTGGAATTTTCTTATCTGATTTCCACTTTGGTCTAATTAATATTGAGAATGTATGTTGTCTCAAATTAATATTTCTCTTTAACCTTTTTATTAAATCATGATCATCATCACGAACCGTTTCCAGCCTTTGTCCGGTTCTGTTTAATGAAATACCTCCATCTCCCTTCCACCATTCTTCCTCCTGCACTCTCTTCCACTCTCCTCCTCTCACTTGCACACTTGCTGTTATCTGTTCCTCCCATCTCTTCCTTGGTCACCCTTGCGTTCTCTTCCTTACATACTTCATATCCATTAATATTCTTGGAATTCTCTCACCTTACATGTTCATACTATCTTATCTTAGTTTCATTTTATTAAACCAGAGTTTGCAAATCACGGCACACAGGCCAGAGACATTTCTGATTGGCCCGCTTTTGTGCAACACCCCAAGTCATATTATATGTACTCACTCAAAATGTTTTGGTTTGTTCTATTTTGTTTCAAAGCAAGAGTTCACTGACCACTAAACTGTCGCAATCCTGCGTTTGTTTTACAGGATGAAAGGCAGGTATCTCA
The DNA here is from genome assembly GCA_902155825.1 of Timema genevievae. Lineage (NCBI taxonomy): Eukaryota > Metazoa > Arthropoda > Insecta > Phasmatodea > Timematidae > Timema > Timema genevievae. The sequence continues at coordinate 7,450 of CABFWO010009475.1, forward strand.
ATATAATTGAGGCAACAGCTAGTGCTCATCTCTCTGGGACTTTCTGACAGTAATTGTTGGTTACGGCGCCTCTCACCTAGAATACTTAACTATGTGAATTTGTATTTGGATTATTTAAAAAATACTACTTTGAGTATTTTTCTGGCTCACATAAAGTTTCACAATATTTAGTTGGACATTTGTTAATTTTAAATATATAGTATCAAATAGCTAACATAGACCAACATAGGTGGACATGTTAAATAAATGTCAGGCTTGTCTGCTCTGTTTTGCTAGTGACGAGAAGGTAATGGTTTGAATCCCAGCTGTATGTATCGGGGTGATTTCCCACCCTACCACCATGCAAATGTGGGTAAATTTCCTTTAAATTCAACCGTCGTCATACTTTACCCACTAGTGTGATTAAAATATGTATAATCTGGACAGGAAGTTCAACACCGTGCAAAAAAAAAAGTTTGTAAAGGTTGTGGCCTGCAACACGCTCCATGTTTGTGAACCAGGTCGTTGGACTAATTTGAGTTTGGGACCACTATATTAAACCATCAATAGCCCTGTTATTTCATATTTATAGGCCTAAAAATAGTTCAAAGTTAAATCAGATTGCTCAGAATATTTTTTCATGCTTTCAAAAAATAAATTATTTTCATTATATTTAGAACTAAGCATATATCAAGAGCTACAACAAGCAATACCTAGCAATATTATATGGGTCTATGTAGATTTGCTAATATTAATTGGAAATGTCTGCTATAACAGGTTCTGGGACAAACAGAAGGCCATGGCGCGGAAAGAACTGGGCATCCAAAAACGACACGCTATGGAGACCGGAGGTGGACCGCCAAGGAAAAGGTACGTAAGCGATGAAGTAATGGCCCAGGTACTGTCCATCCAACCAGCATTGGATGTAGATGTGACTTGTCGGAACAACCACTTGATTCGCTTGCAACGTGCAGATCTTGGCAGTGATCTGACTCCTGTCTCTACTGCTGCTCCTATCCTCCCTGACACGTCAATACCCGTCATCACCACAACCACATCTTCCTCCATTCACCACCATCTAGAACCAGTGAAGTGTGGATCAGACTACCTGGAACTTCAATACACCACGCTCGATGTTGACTCTCCTTCAGCTGAACAAACTGAAACTGCTGATGATCCAGCTCTGGTGGCTCAACCATCATCTCCTGCAGCCAACGAATTGGCTCAACCAGGAGGTAATACAGATGAAAATAACTTTTTAACATTCTTTAAATTCACATATGAGTGAGCCTATAGTATCCAGGGCTGTGGAGTTGGTACACAAAGCCTTCAACTCCGATTCCTCTGTTTATATATTGTTCAACTCTTGACTCCTTCATAAATGTATATTAATTAGTAATAACAAATTGACTGCAGTGAAATGCTCCAATACAGATTACTTCATGGGAAGCTTCTTTGACACTGTGAATTTATGTTTGAATAAATTTGTCAATCAAAACTACAAATATTGTACTTCAGAAATAAAAATGTATGTACCAACTTCGACTCCACAGCCTTGGGGCCATCAACTGTGCAAAAGAATATTAATCCATATATTATTTAAGAAAGCTATTATGTACATAACAAATCAAAAGTATTATGTAAGAAAATAACTATTTGACCAAGACTTGTTTAGTCACTAGTTTTTTAGTCACCTTGTTACTTCCCGTTGGGGCTATAGGCATATGACCTAATTACTCTAATGGGTTAGGGAGGAGGAAGTGGAAAATCATTTAGGAAAATCCACCATCATTACACCCAACCAAGATTCAAATCCCGACTTCCCCCATCACTGACAGTCCAGTCTATTGTAAGAATGGCACCCTAGACCATTCAACCATCAAAGTAGGTGCTTAGTAATAAATTTTCCAAAATATTTATCCAAATAACATAGTTTTGAATTAATCACATGTTAGTATGAAGTTCCTTTCTTTCTGATGTTTTTCTTTATTTAGAATAATTAGTTAAATTGATGATGGTAGTAGGCGGTGGTACATGTAGTACATTATAGTCCACACTACTCATATATAGTTTTTATTGTATAAATAACATATGTATAACAATATTTTTAGATTTGGTCAACACTCCAATGCGTGATGGTGGGTCACAAGTTCCTCCGTCAGGTGAGTTTGTTGAGAGGATGGGCGTCTCCGACAGCGCCCAGCTAGCCGAGGAGCTCGGAGTTCGGCTGCAGAAGGCAAGAATAGAACATCAAAATAAGCTTGAGCAACTGAAGCTGGATCACCACAGTGAAGTTTTTAAGCTGAAGTTGGCAAAAGAGCAGCAGTTTCAGGACTTACGTATTGCAAATGAGCGCGAGCGTCACCAATGGGATGCCCAGCTTCACAATATCGCTCTCCAGCACCAACTTGATATAAATGCAGTACACATGAGGACCGCCAATCTCAAACATGACTTGGCACTACAGCAGTTGAGACTTCAGCGGAAGGATTATTAAAATGGCATTGGATTACTTGTTTTAATTATCCATGTACTCTTTTCCTATGAGTATTTGTTAATTTTTTGATTTGTTTACTATGTTTTTGAAGGACCTACTTCATTTACTCATTGTTTGGACTGAAATGTTGTTTTCCATCTACTTTTAAATAATCTATCTTCTCATTTATTTATTTTTCTGTAAATAATAATTCCACTCCGCACTTTTTGCACATGTTAAACTTGATATTACATTTCTCTAGTTCCACGTCTAGAAACTCACATATTCTGTTTTGTTATTATTTACATTTGCCTATATATATATATATATTTTTTTGTTTTAGCACCACATCTCACTACTAATTTGGGTTTCATCCCTAAGTACTAATTACTTTAATGAGGTAGGGAGGAGGAGTTTATTGTGGACCCACATTTGTGTGGAGAAAGAGTGGAAAACCATTTAGGAAAATACACCCTAATTTCACTAAAGCACAATTCAAGCCTCAATCTCCCCGTCCTTGGCAGTTTGATCTATTGCAAGAGTGATTCCTTAGACTATTTAACCACCGAGATGGGTCATTTGCCTGTATGATTTACTATTTGACGATGTAATATTTAGAAAAAAATGTGGTATGGATTTATGATATAATAGAAGGTGTAGTTTAAACACTGATATTGTTTACTCGAGACACTCTACATTTCTTTAACATTAGAACTAAACATAATCGCAATAGACTAGACTGCCGTTGACAGGGAGTCCGAGGTTTGGATCTCGGTCGGGTGAACTGAGGGTGGTTTTCCACACTCCCTCCACACAAATGTGGCTACACTTATTATAAATATAACCTTCCTAATCCCTAAAACCATTGGCATAGTTAGTACATAAGTGTATAACCCGAATGGGTAATAGCACACGATGCTAAAAAAACTAAAAAAAAATACTCTGTCATTAAAATCAAGAACCCTTAGGCACTGCACTTTGTGTTGGCTTTAACTACATCTATTCTAGACTAGCGATTGTTTTAAATTTATTTTAATAATTCAAGAAAGTTTTATCCTAATGAGTTTAAAAAACAAATATCTAAACCTTGGCCTTGATGAATATATATTAAAAATATTCTCAGGCTTAAAAAAATATAAGCATTTGCTTATTGTCCACTGAATAGAAACCATAGTCTAGTACTTATTCTTGATGCATGACCTGCAGAAAAAAAGCATCTAATGAATAAAGTTAAGCAGATATTAACTTTTACTAGAATCTTCTTTAAAAAAAATTCCAAGGTAGCTCAGTCTGTGCTTGAAGGGTAGAAAAGGTTTTTAAGTAGATTGCATTCATGGCAGCTTTAATGAACATTTGTAAAACTAAAGTTCACCTTGCCAGGAAAAATACTAATGAATATGATTACAAAAAATTGGAATCTTTTAGTGAGGTTAATGTGCAGTGGTTAAGTGATTATTTATTGGTGAAACTGGAGAAAAAAGAACTAGTACTCTAGCGTGAAAAGGCCGAATTTTATTTTTACGGCACAATACGATCCCAAAAGGAGGCTGTAGAAGAAATTGGTGTACATCAGAGTAATGTAAGCAAAGTACTAAAATAAGTTATGACTAAAATACTGTCAACTGCTGATAAGTAGATAAAATTTTTAAGCACTCCTAAAGATCGTAACACCGCCAAAGAAAAGTGGTTACAGAAATATGAATTTCCATTTGCTATGGGTGCTATTGATTGCACACATGTTTAAATCCCAAATTGAACAACATGGGGATGAATATGTCAACAGGAAAGAATTTACAACCATAAATGTGCAATTAACATGTGATGTTGGTGAGATCTTCACTAGTGCTTTCAAAACCCACACACATTAAAAATATAACTGAGTTTTGGTTACTGATAATAGAATACAACTCCCCCTGCGGGACGGGGTTTAGAATAGTCCCGCAGTAACCCCTGCTTGTCGTAAGAGGCGACTAAAAGGGGGGCTTCTGTGCAGGACGTACCTTGTGCAGGAAAAACCTATCCTAAATCTTTCCTTTCACCTTCTTTTTTCTTCCTTTCACCCCCTTTTTTCATTCTTCTCCCTTCTCTTTCTCTCTCCTTACCTCCTTCTTCCCTTCCCCTGCCGTTCAGTTCTGC
>CABFWO010009476.1:0-11608 GCA_902155825.1 Timema genevievae
CGTGCAGCAATGACGGAGAAGGACACATACGATCTCACAAAATTCGACGGCACAAATTTCGCATTGTGGAAATTTAGTGTGTCGTTCTTACTTGATGCTCAAGATTTGGTAGAATTTGGGAGGGACATATACAGAGCCCGACAAAGTAGCAAAACTCGACGCGTGGAAAGTATGGAAAAAGTGTAACTCAAAAACAGCAGTGATCTTATTGAGCTCAGTGGATCGGACATTTCATGTGAATTTAATAAACTATAGGACACCGAAAGAGATCTGGGATAAACTACATTCTTTGTATGGAGATATAAGGGAAAATGCGAAACAAGATTGTTGGCAACAATTTTACGATTTTCGGATAAAGAATGCGTGCCTGTCGTGACACAGCTAAAAAAAATTGAAACCATCTGTAAGAAGCTTGATTATGCAGGTGAAAAGCCACCTGATTCAGCTGTGATGTCTAAACTGCTGAGCAGTTTGCCATCAAGATTATCGGCATTTACCATGGCATGGGAGTGCATCGCAAAAGATGAGCGTAAAAAGGAGAATTTAATTGCGAGGATAATTCGTGAGGACAAAAGATTGACCTCAATGGAAAAGGAGTCTTCATCACTTGCGCTGCAGGTAAAAGCCCTGAAGCTAAAACTATTTAAACCAGAACAAATGTCATACAATTACCAGAAGGTTAATGATTCCAATGACAAGCAGGAGAAAAATTCCAAGAGTATTGAAGAGTTGAAAAGAAAACATCCTTGTAAGTACTGCAACGAGATTGGTCACTGGTATCGTGAATGTAGAAAATCGAATAGCAGATGAAGAAAAAGGAAGAAAAATGAGTGATATTTCTGCATCTGCATATGTGTGTGACATTTAAGCTTTCTTCTCAGGAACGACAGAAGAGGACAAATTTGTGTGGTTGGCAGACTCGGGTGCAAGCCTGCACATGACTTTCCGCCGCGATTTTTTCAGTGAACTCAGACCGGTTGGTAAGATAAAGTTAGTTTAAATTGCAAGTGACATGATGTTACCTGTAGCAGGTATCAGCACAATATATATCCTTGCAGAAGTGCATGGAAAGCAGATCAACCAGAAATTGACCAATGTGCTTTTAGTCCAGGATTTGAAACGAAATTTATTTTCAGTGGGAGCGATCAATGACAAAAATTTCTCATTCCATAGTTACCATAATCACTGTGAGGTCCGAGAAAGAAGTGGTGCCTTATCAGCGAAAGGGGTGCGTCATGCCTCGCTGTTCCGAATGATTTTTGATGTACAAGTTTCTTCAAAGTGTAATGTTGCCGAAGTTAACTCCCTGAAGCTGTGGCACGAGAGGTTGGGTCACATTAATGTCAGTTCAATTGATGCAACGGAAAAATTTGATGCACCTAATGGTTTAGTAATCAAAGACAAATCCAATTTTTTCTGTGAAGCGTGTGCTATGCGAAATCATGCTCGCAATCCACACCCATCGAGCAAGAGACCGAAAGCTGATAATCCCGGTGAAAAGATTAATTCGGATGTCTGCGGTCCAGTTAATGTACAGTCACCAGGTGGCTCAAAGTATTTCTTATTGTGTAGGGATGAATACTCGGGATACCACTCTGTATTTTTCATGCATCACAAACATGAAGTGTTCGCAAAGTTCAAAGATTATTAAGCTTTTGTGACAAAGCAGATTGGCAACAACATAAAAATTCTACGTACAGATAATGGCAGAGAGTACCTGTCAAAGGAAATCGATGCTTTTCTGAAAAGCAAAGGAATTGTTCATGAGCTGTCAACACCGTGTGTTCATAAGCAGAATGGTTGGGCTGAACGTGAAATGCGTGCCCTTTGTGAAAGTGCCAGATCTATGTTACTTGCCAGAAACCTTCCAGAAGAATTATGGACTGAAGCTGTTCAAACAGCTGTGTATGTTTTGAATCGAACCATCTTAAAACAATATGTCGGAATGACTTCCTACGAGAGGTGGTTTAATGAAAAGCCAGAAATCAAACATGTTCGAGTATTTGGTTGTAATGCATACATGCATATACCCAAGGAGACAAGCAAGAAGTTTGATCCAAAGAGCAAGAAAATTATTTTTGTTGGCTATCAGGGAGAGTCAAGGAATTATCGACTATGGGATCCTAAGACTCTAAAAATACATGTCAGCTGTGAGGTAATCTTCAATGAGAATGCTGAAATGGCAGAGCAAAGTTTTCATAAAAATGTCGGGAAACTTGATTTTGGTTATGAAAATCAACCCTACCCAGAAAATGATGTAAACCCAATACCAGTAACTCAGGTGGAACTTGACTTTGATCATCAAGGTCAATCAGACTTAGAATCAGCAGTGGAGCTAAGACCAGTAGTCCAGCAGCAAACAGATGAACGAGTAGAACCTCAACTGGAAGAGATTCAACTAGCATCAGGTCCAGGAAGACAACTTCGTGATCGAGATCTGCGCAGATCAAGTTGCTACAGCGATTCTGCGATAGTTGTGAATACTGTGCCTACAACTTTTTAAGAGGCTGTCACGAGTGCTGAAGCGAAAAAATGGCTACTCACTATGAAAGACGAAATGAGTGCGCTTCAACAAAACAAAACAAAACAAAACGTGGGAACTTGTGAAACTCCAAGAAAGGAAGCATGTGATCGGTTGTAAGTAGGTGTTCAATGAGAAATCAAATTCAAGTGGGGGTCTTAGATAAAAGGCCAGACTTGTTGCCAGACTGTTTGCTCAGCAAGAAGGTGTCGATTATTTTGAGACTTTTGCACCTGTAGTTCGTTATGAATCAATTCGATTGCTTCTAGCCATCGTAGCAGGAGAAGATCTTGAAATGGCCCAATTTGATGTGAAAACTGCTTTCCTCTATGGTAAATTGAAAGAAGAGATCTATATGCAGAAATCCCCCAGATTTGAAGACAAAGCACATTCTGAAGCAGTATGTAGACTTCAAAGGAGCCTGTATGGACTAAAGCAATCGCCACGTTGCTGAAACATACAATTCGTGAACTTTTTAGACAAATTTGTTTTCCAAAAAACTGAGTGTGACCATTGCGTGTTTGCTGGTAAGGTCAAAGGAGCAACTGTATACTTAGCTCTCTATGTTGATGATGGACTGTTGATGTCAGCTTCTCAAGAAGCAATTGCTGAAGTTCTGCTAAACTTGGAACAGTGTTTTCAAATCACAATTGGTGGCGCTAAGCATTTCATTGGCCTTGAAATTGAACGAGATCGGGAAAAACGCACTTATAAAAATTATTCAGAGTGCATACATCCAGAAAATACTACGAAGATTCTGCATGGAAGATGTGAAGCCGTCAACTGTTCCAGCTGAACCTGGATTACACTTAAGACAATCACAGAGTTTAAGAGATGAAGAAGAAAAAAAGAAACTGCAATATGTGCCATATCGTGAAGCAATTGGTTCTCTTCTTTTCGCTGCAAAAGTCAGTCGTCCTGATATTGAATATGCAGTTAATCAAGCCAGTCAGTTTTAAACTAACTATGGGCATGATCACTGGCAGTCAGTTAAGAAGATCCTCCGTTATTTAAGGGGAACAATGAGTTATGGGATTGTTTACGGAAACAGTAGGAGTAACGCTACATTGAGAGGTTTTACGGATGCAGATTATGCTGGTAATGTTGATACACGAAAATCAACTAGTGGATTTGTACTTTTGTTTAATGGGGGTGCTATCTCTTGGTCCTCTGAGCGACAAAGAGTAGTCGCACTTTCAACAACAGAAGCTGAGTACATTGCATTGTCTAATGTAGCAAAGGATGCTATATGGCTACGTAGAATTATTTTTGAATTGGGTTTGGAATGTGATAAGGTCCCAATGTATGTAGATAACCAATCAGCAATTAAATTGACGAATAATCCTGAGTACCACCGAAAAACTAAGCATATTGATGTTCGTTTCCACTTTGTACGGGATGTCTATGAACGTGGTGACATTGATATAAGGTATATTGAATCTAAAGAACAACTTGCAGATGTTCTTACAAAGCCTCTGCCAAAGCATCAGTTCAATTACTTGCGAAGCAAGGTTTGTTTGAGAGACGGATCTAAGTAAGTGGGAGTGTTGACATTATTTAGTTCTTGACTATAATGAGACATATGTAGTTGTTGTCCTGTCTCTGGTCTATTTTGTTGTTGCGCATGCGTGGGTTGTATTTTTCAGTTGCGTCTAACAGACTTGAAATGTTTGTCCGTGTGTTTGTGGTCTCCAAAGTGAATAATTAATTTCTGTAGTTATTAGATAATATTCAATCAGTAATATATACCCGTTTAATGCTCATAAAATAAATAACAGCACAGTGAAGAAATAAAAGCTGGCATGCTTATATTTGAACAGTAAGAACTTAACAAATTTCAATGTATTTGAAAATGTAATTTTGTACGGCCCTGGATTAGAAGAATTAAATACATCCTCTATTTCGATTGCTATACTGTCATCTGAAACAATTGTCCCAATTTGAGTCTCCTTGGCATTAGCTACTTTGGGAGCTCTGGCTGACGCCTGTCCCGTTGGTTTGACCGCAACACGTCCTACACAATATTTCGCTTTATTCATAATTTGATTTTTAGTTGGTGATCATGAACGACCCGATTTTAAATCTATGGCACTAGTTTGAGAATATTGTCGCATATTTGAGTATAGCTCTGTCATAGCCGAATGAACATCGCACTCGTCACCGGAATTCACCGTATCCAACAACACTGGTAGACGTCACGGGATCCAACACAACAGCAAAGCACGTCCGTCCACCACCGATGTCAAACATCGACTCGTTATACTAATTAACTAATATAAATAATTTGGGTGGGCTTAGATTGGTTGTCATGCTGAGCGACTTTGCAGTATTACCTCAGCACCACATTACTAAATGGTTGCCAACCCCTGTTTAGAGTAAACACTATATTTGTGAATATTAGTCAACACTTGACAGTTGTGCTGAAATTATAATGAATGAACAATATGTTATTTAGTAAATATTATTGTTTCCATCAACGATCTAAAATAGTTGAAATAATATATTATAAGGGTTTGACATTACCAAAATTTTACATTTGAGCTGTATTGTGTAAACTTGACACGAATAACACTTGATATTATTTTGTTGTAGCCAAGGGAAAAAGAGGAAATTCGTGGCATTTTCAGCAAAATTGGCGTAAAACTTCCCGATGACCTGTTCAACGTTCTGTGGCAGGAGGCACTCACACTAGACAGAACCGGAGCAGTATGCATAGAAACTTTCCGCAACCAACTTTCAAAACTGGCAGAACTTAATTTCAATACCATACACAGCGAGAGACAAGTGCAAGCACTTCATGATGAATGATAATAATATATATTGTAGTCTATATAAACTTAATTTTTTTAAAATATTTTGGTAGAGAATAAGATGAAGACGTGTGAAAAAAAAAGTCCAAAAAATACTTAGATAGGAGGAGCTGCAAATATAAACAATTGATGATAAACAACTAAATATGTTCGTAGAATACTTATATCGGAGGAGCTGCAAAAATAAACAATTGATGATAAACAACTAAATATGTTCGTAGAATACTTAGATAGGAGGAGCTGCAAAAATAAACAATTGATGATAAACAACTAAATATGTTCGTAGAATACTTAGATCGGAGGAGCTGTAAATATAAACAATTGATGATAAACAACTAAATATGTTCGTAAAATACTTAGATAGGAGGAGCTGTAAAAATAAACAATTGATGATAAACAACTAAATATGTTCGTAGAATACTTATATCGGAGGAGCTAAAACAACTAAATATGTTCGTAGAATACTTAGATCGGAGGAGCTGCAAATATAAACAATTGATGATAAACAACTAAATATGTTCGTAAAATATTCTGACAGAATTATCATGTAGGCCTATGTTAAGAGAGATTTTAGAGCTTAAAACTTGAGTTCTCAATACCAGTTTGAATGGCATTTTTCAAAACGAATTAGTGCTTCAATGTGTAAATTGATATATGTTTTTAACTTTTTTTAAACAAGTGAAATGAGAAATATCTAGGTCTAGCTAAATGGCTTTTCCAGACGTATCATAATAGAAAACTATGCAATAAATAATGTAACTATAAACTTGTTTTATTTTCAAAAAATTTCAAATGTTATTTAAAAATAACATTTTTTATTAACATAAATTATTGAATGAATTTTATAATAATTTATTAAGATATCAATACAAATTCTGTAAACATTACTGAAACTAGAAAATGTAAATTGCAGGGGAGTAGTCTCAGGGTAATTTATGAGATAATTATTCCCAAATAGCAAATAACGATTAAGAGCAAAAGTTTATATATTATTGTGACAATTACTTTTCGCGAACCAGTTTTCACTAAACATGTTAGAAATATCATTTTAAAGCACAAAATGTGCTCCAAGTTAAAAGTAATCATTATTCCAACAGAAATAATATAATTGACCTGTCATTATTTATATTTATCCCGACTCTTTCTCAAATATCAGTAAAGCCAAGAACTATGTCAAGAAACCAATCAATTTTAATAGATTTCGGTTATATTTGTAAACTAAACTCAGCTTATTATAATAACCTTTGTTGTTCCTAAAGGTTGAGTAGTCTACTAATTACTATGTCACTTTGAAATTTCATATATTATGTACCTTGTATTTTTGACAAACTGATGACTAGGACTAGATTTTGCTATTGCCGATTTGTATTTCTATGGGCTAAAAGATAAATAATAAAAATACATCTGTAATTTCACATCATTAGGGCCTTACTATATTATAGTAGCCTACATGACAGAGCCCTACTTTGTGCAATAAGATCTTGTACCAGACTGAGCTCTTCCACATCCACATAACCGATTATTCTAGGGTATAACTACCTCATTGCTAGCCACGGTTATGATAAGTACTAAAAATATATTAAAAGGAAGTAATATAGAGTATTGCCAAACTAACGGTTTTTCACTAGAGCTAGCTTTTTTCAGAGTAAGTCTGGCGGATAAAATGATCAAATGACGGCCAGTGGTATTTATAATTTTATTAAATTATGATTTGGCTTTATTTTAGTGGAAAAGGTAAATAAGTTATTTCAACTTTTTTTTAAATCTCTTTTTTTGTAATAATCCAAGTGATACATATTCATATAATATTAATAGCGTATAACCCGAACGGGTAGTAAGACGCGGTGCTAAATTAAAATTTAATATTAATGCGATTTAGGTTTGCATTAGTAGTTCTATTACTATTTTAAAGTGAGGCTCCTACGGGTATTTCTCCACTGTGTAATTCAATCAAAATTATTGTGTTGGCACTGGGGATTTCCCGCTACAACTTAATGATTTTTGTTATAAGAGTGGCTGTGGAAAGCATTGGAGTGTAGGGGTGGTATAACATTTGCAAATTTTCAAGTGTCTTATTTTTCAAAAATGGCCAAAATTAAAGTGCAATTTGTTAGGCTGAATGTATGTTAAGAAAAATAGAATAAAAATAAATTTAATAAAAGAAAACAAACATGCACAACATAAAAATAATACATACAATACAAGTACTGCCACTAACCAAACTATAATGGAAACATGTTGACAAATGCCAGGCTGTTGATTCACGAGTGATGAGTGCTACCAACTTAATCACGCTTCCTCACATACCAGATGGCAGCACCTGCTGTTTGCTACGCTAGAAAACACTGTTTGCAGCGCAACCTTATATTCAAAATAGAACTAGCACCATAATATTAAAGTTTTAAAAAGGTTGAAATATTGTGGGGGCTGAGCACCCCTGAAAATATTATTGGGTGTGCTTAATATGCAAATCACCCCTGCAGTCAGCGCTTATGGTGGAAAGGGAAATAGGTTTACATCTTCTGGCGAATGTGTTTACATTCCATGCCTAGGCTTGCTTGCTATATCATGCTCTAATGCAGATTTATAGAGGATATTTAATCAAGTGAACATTATAAAATCCAAGAACAGAAAAACACCAGCGTGACGTAGGAATAATTTAATTTTGAGGAAAGTTTCAAACTCGTAAGTTTATGACATGATGTTAAGACTTACTAAGAAATAAGTATATTGTTAGTTTATACAGTTGTGGTAAACCTTATTTGCGTAAGAGGATACAGGGGAGGGGGAGGTCAAGTGACAATAAAACATTTGGAGACCTTATAGCCTCCTCTCCCCCAGTTAATGTTAGAAATTTTGATTTTCCTATAAGTTAATTGTAGCGGTCCTCGTTTGGAGAGTTTTTAAAGATTATTCTCTTTTAACATATATTTAGAAAAGTGCTCTGCCCAGTAATTTTTTGAAATTTAGATACTCTTAGAGTATGTTTAGAGTAGTGATCCTTTGGCACATTTTTGAAAATTTTGATGCGTATAAAAACTATTTTGAAAACTGATCACCAGATTTAAAAAAAATTAGATTCTCTAGAATATATTTGAAGTGGTCCTCACCCAGTTTTTTTAATCGGGAATTCCTTAGAAGCTATTTAGATAATGGCGTAGACAGGTGGGTGTCCGGAACCCCCTGGGATCTATCTGTTGGACCCCCCCTGGGATTTGTTGAAACCCTTTGAAGTTGAGTCCCCATTTAATAAAAAAAAACTTAATGCTGTTTTTTGTACTACAGTTTTAACTGTATACACTATCAACTGATAATAATTAATTCATATTTTAATATTCACCTTCAAATACACCTTGTAAAACTTCATATTGTAGACTTATATAGCTCGGTTAACATTTCAAATGCCTTTATTTCCCTTCGTTCATTATGGTATTGGAAATCAAATTATTTTTCTAGGAATGAGTCGAATGTATTGGAGTTCAATAAAAGGAGGCAAACCTTTTTTCTATTACCTGTAGGATCTTAATTGAGGAATTAACACGAGGAAAGAGAAGAAAGCAGCTTAAATATAAGAACAACTGCCAAATGAGGTTTGGAGCTTATGTGGGTAGCTTTACTACCCTTCCACCACCTATTCTTTCAGCACACCTACTTAATTAAAATATTATTTTGTAATTATGAAACTTTGCAATTATACACAAAATTTCAACAGTATTGCTAGTTAATACAAGATTGTGAACGGGTGTGTTAAAAGAAGTGAATCAATGATAAATAGTGGTGGCCTGATTCTAATATAATATTAATGTTAGTTACATAAAAATATGTCAAATCTTTTTAAAAAACGTAGATACATGGGACATTCGCCCGGGATTCAAACTCTGACGTCTCCGTCACTGCCAAACCAGACTTAATCATCTTGACTATGTGCTCACTGGCGTGGGTAGTAATAATATCATTGATACTAATATTAACAATAATAATATATAAGCTTATGAATAATTTAAAATTTAACATTTTTATTGCATAATTTTGTTTACAAAACGCTTTATAATTTTGAACTTACCTATTTATATTTTTTCATACAAAGAAAAAATCGTGAGAAAAAATTCAACTTCGTGATTACAATGAATATTGACATTTAATATACCTTGAGCCCAAAAAAGTGGATTTGAAAATTCTGTGTATCCCTCCATTGGTTTGTCTGTGCCTGGTGTACAGATAAGGTATACACTAGACCCACAGCCTTCAAGTTAAAATGGTTGCGCTCTTTGGGAGAGCTTAAAGTTGAATTCACACTACGCTGAAATTTGAAAGCAGTACAGTAAGTCAGCACCACTTAGTGGTTCAGCTGTTCACACGCTCGTGGAAAGTTGGGAATCTCTGTTTACCCATGATGCATTGAAACATCAAACATAAAAACGTAAATATTACAATCAGTGTAAGTTACTGTATTTAAAATAAAATGAGATGTTTTACTTATTTCCTGGGTTTGATTTTGTCATCGATGAACCTCATGGCTTCCAATAAACTGTAGTTTTTAAATCATCACTTTTGAGATACGCCATCGTGAGAATGTGTTGTGTTAATAGATAACGCATGTTTGAAAGTTTGTACATTCGCTGATCTGGTCTTCTTGGCGGGTTTTCTGTAGAAGCGCTGGAAAAGTTGAAATTATCTCTACTCGAGCAGTGCGGGCTACGTTAGCCACGCGGACTTCTTGTGATTGGATTAGAGCTGTCACGTGACCAAATATCAGCACTGCTCTCGTTTTACAGTAAACTGTGAATCCACAGTGAATCCTTCAAAACAGGGGTTGCTATGTGCAGCCACAAGTGACAACATCGCTATCAAGCAGAAAAGACAAAAATTGCCTTCTAATGTAAATAAACCAACTCTCACAGAGCTAAGTTCAGGTAGCGGCGCCACCCTCCTTTCCATAAGCCAACCATCCAAACGAGCCTATTTACTGTGGATTCACACGTTCACCGAAAAACTAGCGCAGAACAGAAACGTTGGCTTGAGCTGTTCCGCTAAAGTTCAACTAATCTCTACTTCGTCCACTGTACCCGTAATGTTCAGCATAGAAGAACTAATCAAATCTCAGAACCAACCATCTAAAACAGTGCGCATGCACATTTTACAACGCATTCGCTGTGCTGCCAGAAGCGAGCAGACAGCTTCGTTGTCCGTTGTGAGGAGATTCGAAAAAACCAGTTAATGGAAAGCGTGTGTATTGATGTATTGGATTGTGCCACGACACAGGATTATAATTTGAAAACATTCATCGGTAGAATGTTCTAAAATACATGTATATCCACTAGAAAATAAAATATCATGATAATCAACTGTTTTAAGTTAGTGTTGAAATCCATCGTGGGTCAACATAGAGCGAGTGAATTGTTGCACCACTCAAGCAGATTCTGCTCTCTATTTTCGGCCAACGTGTGAATCAAGCTTTTGACTGCACATTGCAAAGATTACATAGAGTTCAATGGTCCTGTTTTTGTTCTTAGCAAATGTCTGCATATTGTGTATTAAACACTCTTCAAATACCTTTGACTTGTTACATGTCTGAAAAGGTATGTTCATTGAAACGAGATAAGGCGGTGATTGGGGAGAGGGCGTGATAGCTAGTAACTGAACTATTTGGTTTGGACCTCCACCCCTTTACAACGAACTATTTTAAAGTGAGTTGTTTCACTTGGACGTGTTGTTTTCACTGAGAACTGCAACTAGCACTCGCCAGTACCCATGGACTCAATCTGGCTCAAGGAACGCAACGATTCTCCCGTAAGGCTGAGTGTCTGGTGTTTCCTTGTTCATGCCACAACCGAAATGGTTTGATGGATTTGGTTCAAACTTTATAGTTATGGACTATATGGTATAATCCTAGGAGGTTTTTTAAATTTTAGTTCTATACGTTAAAATAAGGGTTAATTATTTAATCCTATTTTGAAAAATGTTATTTAAAAAAGATATCTGAGTGTATTAGACATGAAAATAATACTGAATATTTATTTTGGGGGGAAAAATTTGCTCAAGGGTAGATTACTAACAGGGGTGTAGAAAGATGAGTTAAGGGGTTCTTGACCCCCTTAAATTTTATGGATCCCTCCATGGGTTTAATATACTCATATAAAAACTTTTATTGGCAAAGTTATAGAAAACTTTTCTAGTAGAACACCCCTAGAATAATTAGCTCTCTACGTCCTTGAATTTAGAGTGTTAAGTCACCCGATTTTTTTTTAATTAGATGCCTCTAAAAGTTATTTGAAGT